>CAUYQG010063110.1:0-26514 GCA_963574415.1 Tarsius wallacei
TTCCAGCTACTCGGAAGGCTGAGGCGGAAGGATCGCCGGAGCCCAGCAGGTTGAGGCTGCGGTGGCCGGGCGCGGCCACGGCACTCCAGTCTGGGCGCTCGAGTGGGACTCCACCACAAAAAAAAAAAAAAAAAGGACCATCAAGACAGGTGATCTGGAGATATAATCCCCTCTCCTCTGAAGGTTGGGAGAGGTGGGTGACAGAATCCCACTGGAGAGTGGAGCCCAGGTCCCCAGAGGTGGAGGTGAGGCTGGAAGGAGGCAAGGAGGGAGAACGAAGGCTGAGGTCAGGCAAGCTCACTCCACTGCCTGCTCCAGCACGAGCCCACACCCTCCACATACCTCGCATCTCACACCACAGCAAGCCTGGGGGAGTGGACTGTCACCCCTGACAGATGAGGAGACTGAGGCCTAAGTGGCAAGGCGACTGGCCCAAGGCCCTGCAGCCAGGGAGGCAGAGCCATCGCTCATGGGCACTGATGGAGGCTCACCCTGCAGGAGCCCTGAGGCCACCACAGGGACAGAGACTCCATCATTGCCCTCCAGGCAGTGGAGGCCCCCAGTTCAGTGGAGGACAGACGATGACAACACAGTGGGATCTGATGGGGGAGGCACAGGAGAGCCGAAGGGACCTCCCACCCAGCCTGGGGGTCAGGGGCTCCCTGAGAAGGTGCTGTCTGCACTAGGGCCTGGGGGTGAGCCGGGGTTAATCCTACCCAGAGGAGAAAGAGGAAGAGGAGAAAGGAAGAAGAAGCGTAGGGGAGGAGGAAGAGGAGAGGGGGAAGTGGGGGAAAGAGTATGTGCTGTGGGGAAATAGTCAGGTGGACGGCCAGGGCAGGTGGGTTAGGTGTTTCTGGAAGCTACAGGCCAAGTGGTTCCAGTTGGCAAGGAGGATTTGGGGGGTGCAGGAAGGGGGTAGGTGATAAGGCCACAGCCCCCGGAAGGCCTGAAGAGAGCTGGGGTTGAGAGCAGGGACTTTGAGGTCAAACTCCAGCCCTGGCTGTCCAACAGGGAGACCAAACAGGCCACTGGCCCTCTCGGAACTGGGCTCCTGACATGAAGGGGGCGATGGTGGCAGATTACCCCCTCCCTCCTGGGCTGTCTGTGAGTGAAAGGAGCTGATCTCTGCAGGTGTGAGGATGCCCGGGGCACTTGGGGCCGTGTGGCAGGAGCTTGCCTGGCCTACCTACCCCGCCCTGGACACTCTGGCCACACTGGACTCTCCCCGGCAGGGGGCCCAGCAGCTTCCCCAACCTCCTCACTCAAGGGGGTAGTGGCCTTGGCTGGCTGAGAGTGGTTCAGTTCCCTCCCTCCCCTCCCTACCTTCCCAGGCTGTTGGTGACAGGACAGAGGAGCCACCAGGGACCCTAGAACTTCCCCCACTGAGCTGCTGTCATTTTCCTCCCTACAGAGGAAGCTCCTTAAACTCAACTGTCACATCAACACAGATGCCCCAAAGGCCCTGGATTTGTATTCCCCTCTCACTATGCCCCTGCCTAAGGCAAAAGCAGCCCCTCAGGCCCTACAGCAAGGCCTGATGTATGTCCTTGGAGAGGTCATTTCTCACTTCTTTCTCCTAAAAAACTCCTATGCGCCAGGCTCGGTGGCTCAGCCTGTAATCCCACACCTTTGGGAGGCTGAGGTGAGTGGATTGCCTGAGCCCGCGGGTTCAAGACCCGCCTGGGCAACTTGGCGAGACCTCATCTCTACAGTAAATAAAAAAAATTAGCCAGGCATGGTATCGCGCGCCTGTAGTTCCAGCTACTTGGAAGCCTGAGGCGGAAGGATCGCTGGAGCCCAGCAGGTCGAGGCTGCGGTGGCCGGGAACGGCCACTACACTCCAGTCTGGGCGACGGAGTGAGACTCCAATTCAAAAAAAAAAAAAGAGTTGCTATCAATTGGAATAGAAAAGGCTACAGGTAGAGCTGGGTTAGAGGAAAATAACAGGAATTCAGGTGTGGGATATATTGAACTCTTAAGTGGTAGTAGGTTAGTGGTCATTCTTTTTATTTTTGTGCTTTATAGCTTCCATGTATATAACAAAAAATTCTTAAGAAAAATAATTTAAAATACTTTCACAAAAGGAAAAAATGGAAATGATGAAGGCCAGTTGAAGTTGTAGGTCTGACTGACTAAAAAGCCACTTAAAGAAATCACTAAGCAGTTATAAGTGGGTCATTATATTTTGAGAAAATTAGAAGGCTCTGTCTACCTGTGTGCTACCCACAATGACTGGTGGTGTATATTTCTATAGGATGATTACATTTCAATTCTCAAGATAAGCCTGAGCATGCTTATTTAAACTCTGTATGTGATAGAATTGTTTTATCTCTTTCTCCTAGTGTTAAGACACGGCCAGTGCGGATGCCTCCAGGATATCAAGCAGAACTTGTTATTCAGTTGGTGTGGGTAGATGGTGAGCCTCCCCAGCAAATTACTAGTCTTGCTGTAAGCTCGGCATATGGAATGTAAGTAATTAAACTTTCTTTCTGATTTGTATTATTTAGTTAATAAGATTGGTATTTTTAAATGTTCCTTTTAAAATATTTAATTAAAGCCCTAAAAATGGAAGGAAGCCCTTTCTTGCATTTTTATCAGATTAAACATTGTATAAAAATAATAATTTAAACTTACACTGTGGTTATTTGTTCTTTCTTGGTGTCAAAACTGTGACAGTGTTCCCGCTTTTTATGTTATTAGGAGATTGTTAAGATATTATTACACTTGTACTTTTTTGTTTCTTTTTATATATTCTGTCCCTTTTCTCTCTGTGTCTTATTTACTAACTCCCTCTTCAACTGTGTCTAATCTGATGATATATCCAGCCATGAAGTTCAATTTCAGTTATTTTATTTTTTAGTTCTGCATCTGCCATTTGACTCTTAAAGCTTCCTGTTCTCTTACTAAATTATCACTTTATTTCCTTGAACATATTGAATTTAGTAACTTTAAATATGTTTTTTATACTTCCATATTTGATATCTAGTCTATGACTTTTCTTGGTTTGGGGTCACATATTATTTTTATATTTGCCAGTTAGGTTTTTTTTTTTTTTTTAGTTGTTTCTGTGTTTTTGTTTTTGTTTTTTTAATTGAAAAATGAACATTATCATTTGATGTCCTAGATGATATTATTTTCCTCCAGAAAGTATTTATATTTCCTCTGGCAGTCTAGGTTAAACGATTATAGAAGTCTCAGAAGAACATAATGCAATCAGATATTAGATCTTTAATAAAAGTTGGATTTTATCCTCTTGAAAGTCTAATTAAATTAAATTAATTCTTATTTTTAGGTTGTAGCTCTCCACAGAAGTTTTGTCAAACTATACTGCCACCAGCAATGTTTAGAATACCTGGTTTCCCACAACCTTTCTAACGGTGTATAACCAAACTTTTGATCCTTGTCAATTTGTTAAGTAAAAAGTAGTATGTTACTATATTGGTAGATTTTTTTGTGTATTAAGTGAAATTAAACATCTTTTCCAGTATTGTGAAATTTCTTTTTCTATTCTTTGTCCATTTGTCTGCACAGTTGTTGGCCTTTCTCTTAGAGATTTGTGAAAACTATTTACATATTAGGAAAGTTTGCGTTCTCTGTGATATAATTTGCAAATATTTCCATGCTTTTGTTTGCCTTTTGACTTTGTTTAGAATGGTTTATTTCCCATGACTTTTTTAAAAGTTTGTGTAATTCTATTTTTTATTATCTTCTTTATGTCTCTGAATTTTTTAGAAAGGCCTTCCTCACTTCAGATAATTAAAAATTATTATATTCTCGAGCTTTGGTTCCCCTCCCCTGCCTTGGGTGGGTGAATCTCCTTTCTCTCTCTCTCCAATTTACCTTCTAAATAAACTATATTTTCCAATCTAAAAAAAATTATTATATTCTCTCTAACATATTTATTGTTTCTTTTAAAAATTCCAGATAGCTTTGATCTATCTGGAATTTTTAAAAATATAAGGTTTAAATTATATTTTTCCTGATTACCAAAAACTGTGCCAATACCATTTCCTGAATACTTCACCTTTTCTCTACTAATTTGGAATCAACTTTTGCCAAGTAATACATTTCTTGGATATGTGGCATTATTTCTATACTTCCTAAGCTAAATCTGGTAAGCTCTAAGAGCACTCCTTAAAGCTATCAGTAAGGAAGAATACACAGGAAAAACATACTTTCTTTGTGTTCCCAGACTTTTCTGCAGGGGAGTGTGGAGGATATATGTGAATAGAAGTATTAGGTGCTTGCTTCAGGACCAGAAAATTCTTTAGTAAGAAATCTTTCAGAAATAGTCAATGGATGAAGGGAGAATAGGAAGGGACTGTAGAACAGCCTATAATTCTATTATTTAGTATGGTAAGAATATATGATTATTCTCTAGCCCAAGTAATTACCATGGAAGATGGCTGAGCTCAAGCCATTTTCACTTTACTTCTCCAAAAGTTGATCTGCAAAGGCAAGGGGACAATTTCTGTCTGGTATGTTTGTGCTATTTAAAAAAAAATACCTTAAGCTGGGTAATTTATAAACAACAGAAATTTATTGCTCACAGTTCTGAAGTCTATGAAGTCCAAGATCAAGGCTCTAGCAGACTCAGTGTCTGGTGAGGGTCTCTTCTTCAAAGTTGGAGCTTTCTAGCTATGTCCTCACATGGCAGAAGGTAGGAACAAGCTCCTTCAGACCTCTCTTATGAGGAAACTAATTTCATTCATGAGGATGCAGGCCTTATAACCTAATCACCTCCCAAAGGCCTCATCTCTTAATACCATAATCTTGGGTATTAGATTTTAACATTTTAAATGTTGGGGGTGACAAAAGCATTCAGACCATAGCAACAAGATGGCTGCAAAAGCATTCAGACCATAGCAACAAGATGACTGCTTCTAGTCATACTGTACTGTAGGACCTACCCAAGGTAATACAGGAAGAAAATAAATCAATGACAGATGAATTAGAAAAGAAGGAAATGGAAAAAGAAATTATGACTATGTATGTAGAACAACCAAACACTCAAGCAGATAAATTATTAGAATTAGTAACTGAGTTTAACAAGATTACTTGATACAAAGTCAGTGTAAAAATAATAGTGATGTCATTTTTCACAAATTGACTTATAGATTAATCATGATCCCAATGTAAATTTTAGCAGAGTCTTCCCCAAAAATTGAAAACTGCTTCTAAAGTGTATAGAGAAATGCAACTAGCTAAGACAGTATTTAAGAAAAACAGAGTTGAAAGACTCTCCTAGAAAAACAAAACTTATTAAATAAAGTTCTATTAATTATGATAGTGTTTTATTGCCACAGGGTTGATATACAGATATACCAGTGGACAGAATAAAGAGTCCAGGAATAGATATAGGCATATATAGCCAAGTTAGCTCTGCAGAGTATTGGGAAAAATTATAGAGCTTTCGTTCTCTCCAAGAAATAATACAAAGTCAATTGAACAATCACATAGAAAAAAATTAAATTTGACTTATCCCTCCCAGTATGCATAAAAATATTATAGAAGAATATCTTCATAACACTTGGGTTAAGAAATAATTTCTTCCATAGTATTCAAAGAGTACTAAACATAAAGTAAAACATTAATAACTTATTGGAAAAAAAATGCCATTTTTTTTTTCCGTGAAACAGGCTGAGTATGGTGTCTCTCGCCTCTAATCCCAGCACTTCGGAAGATCAAGGTAGGAGGATTACTTAAAGCCAGGAGTTTGAGACAGGCCTAAGCAAGACCTCATCTCTATTTTTTAAAAATGTAAAAATTAGCCAGACACAGTAGCACATGCACTTGTAGTTCTAGCTATTTAGGAAGCTGGGGTGGAAAGATTGCTTGAGCCTAGGAGGTCAAGGTGGCAGGGAGGTATGATTGCACCACTGTACTCCAGACTGGGTGACAATGCAAGACCCTGTTCTAAAAATTTTAAATTAAAAAAAAAGTGAGACAGCAGGCAGAGAGATAAATTATTTGTTTGTTTGTTTAGAGTTGAGGTCTTGCTCTGTTGCCCAACCACAAGTGCAGTGGCACAATCACAGCTCACTACAACCTTGACTTCCTGGGCTAAGGCCATCCTTTTGCCTCATCCTCCTAAGCAGCTGGAACTACAGATATGCACCACCATGCCCGGCTAATTTTTTATTTTTTGTAGAGATGAGGTCTTGCTATGTTGTCCAGGCTGGTCTCAAACTTTTGGACTCAAGTAATCCTCCTGCCTTGGCCTTCCAAAGTGTTGGGATTACATGAGCTACTGCACCCAGCCTAAGACAGAGAAGTTTAGATTATATGTATTTGACAATAGACTTATATTGAGAGTTTAAAGAAGTCTTATTAACCATCAATAAGAAAATGACAACTCAAATAGAAAAAATATGGAAAAAGTTTGGACAAACATGTCCCAAAATAGTATATCCAAATAAATTAGTAGCATTTCTATACACCAGTATCATACAAGATGAGAACCAAATCAAAAGCTCAATCCCATTTACAAAAGCTATACACATACCACAAAACACCAAACACCTAGAAATATATTTAACCAAGGAGGTAAAAGATCTCTACAAGGAGAACTACAAAACACCTATGAAAGAAATTGCAGACAACACAAACAAATGGAAGAACATCCCATGTTCATGGATTGGAATAATCAATATTGTTAAAATGATCATACTGTCCAAAGCAATGTATAGACTCAATGTAATCCATATCAATACACCAATATCATTTTTCACAGAATTAGAAAAAGCAATCCTAATATTTATATAGAACCAAAAAGTGCCTGAATAGCCAAAGCAACCCTAAGAAAAAAGCACAAACATGGAGACATTACACTGTCTGACTTCAAATTATACTACAAGCCTATAGTAACTAAAACGGTATGGTACTGGTACAAGAATAGACATTTGATCATTGGGAAAGAATAGAGAACCCAGAAATACAACAACATACCTACAACCAACGGATTGTTGACAAAGCTGACAAAAATAAACAGTGAGGAAAGGACACCTTATTCAATAAATGGTGGTGGGAAAGTTGGCTAGTTATATGCCAAAGAATGAAACTGAATATCTATCTCTCTCACCACATGCAAAAATTAACTCAAGATGGATGAAAGACTTAGATGTAAGACTTCAAACTATAAAAATACTAGAAGAAAGCCTAAAAAAATCTATTCTGGACATCACCCTAGGCAAAGAATTTATGATGAAGATCCCAAAAGCAATTGGGACAAAAACAAAAATAGACAAATGAGACTAAATTAAACTAAAAGGTTTCTGTACAGTAAAAGAAGTCATCAACAGAGTGAATAGAAAACCTATGGAATAGGAGAAAATATTTGCAAGTTATACCTCAGATGAAGGGCTAATATCCAGTATCTACAAGGAACTTAAACAATTCAACATAAACACACACACACACACACACACACACACACACACACACACACAACACAAACACACGTTCTCACTTCTGTATAGAGTGAAATGACCACAAAGATGGAAATAATAGACACTGAGGGCACTAAAAGGGAGGGAGGTAGGAAGGATCCAGAAGTTACCTATTGGGTCTAAAGTTCACTATCTGGGGAGTGGTCACCTGAAGCCCAGTCTCCACCACTACACAATCTGTCCAGGTGACAAACATGCGCTTGTACCCCCCGACTCTAAAATAAAATAAAAATTTTTCAAAGAGTATACACAAGTGGGAATAAATAAATAAATACATATATACATACATTTTTAGTTCTAATTCACAACCTCATTAGTACTGTTAGTATTGTTGCCAAAGATATTAGATAGTAAGAATACCCATACCATGCTGCTAAAAGGGTAAAATGGTGTATCCACTTTATGAAATTGTCACCCTTATCGACTCCATTTTGGCATACATATATATGCTTGCCTTGCAGCCCAAAAGCTTCATTTCTGGGTGTATATTAAACAGAAATGCAAACATATGTGCACCAAAGGATAATGGCATTATTTGCAAAGGCAAGATTATATTTATAACTCCAAACTAGAAACAGTTGAATATTTGAGTAGGCTGAAAGATAGATTGTCATATATTCATTTAGTTCAATTCTGTAGTGATGAAAATGAATAAATTATATTTGCATGCAACAATATATAAGAAAAAAGCCAAACATATTAATGCATAATACGTGAATCCATTTATGCAAAGTTCAAAACAAGAAAAACTGATTTCTGGTATGAGGTAGGATTTGGGGGAAGGGAAGAGAAGTTAATAATTGGGAGAAGCATGAGACAGCTGCTGGTAACATTTCATTGTCTTATCCAATGATAGTTACATGGGTCGTTCACTGGCATAATTCATTGAAGTGTTTTAATGTACAGAGTATACACTTTATATATACAATACTTGAAGAAAAGAGTGTAATATAAAGTTTTCTTTAAATAAGTAATTTCACTTCTGGGAATTTATCCCATAAGTATGCTTAATATTTTGACAAAAATAACTTATGAAGGATATTAATTGTATTATTTATAATAAAAGACTAGAAACACTTTAACTGTCCATAAACCAAATCTTAGATAATTAAATTAGGGCAAGTATTATTGTTTTTAAAGGTATTATAAAGCCATTTTAAAAATTAGGTTTTCTATGCATTTACATAAAATAGTAACCAAATATTTAGTAAATTTTAAAAAACAAGGTGCAGAATATTATTTACATTATGCAATGTGTTTATTTGTAATGTGAACATTCAGAATACATTTTTTAAATTTCTACAAATTAATGAAAAATAACCCAATTTAAAGATAGGTAAAATATATAAACAGACAATTCAAAGAAGAAATACAAATGACCAATAAACATGAAAAAAATTCTTAACCTTTCTAGTAACTAGTAAAGTAAAATAATGGAATAGCAATTTTTGCCTGCCTGTTAAATGAGCATATTTTTAGATTTTCTCTTAACAAAAGTGTGAGGAAATAGAGCCTCTTATATACATATATTTTATCTTTGAAAATAAAACTAAGCATAGCATTTGATCCTGAAATGCTAATCCTAGTGAACTTTCTGCTATTTTTAGAGATACGCTTCTGCACAAAGTTTGTAAAAGGATATCTCCTGAATCATATATGTAATAGCAGAATATTCAGAACTTGTGTAAATGTCAACAAATATGAAGACAATTTTAAAAAGATAATTTTCATATTCATGACAAACAATTTGCTAATAACAATATGATATGTGCCTATTGTACATTATTATTTAGGATTAATGTAGCCAGTTGTTTATATTTGTCTGTGAGATCCTTAAACCTTGAGTTGATTTTCTTACCATTTGGGTACACAGAAAAATTGTAGATTTCACATTTTGGTTTAGGAAATTTTTACCAAAATAGAGATTCTTGTAAGAACCTCTGAATTTCAGTGTTCTGTACTTATTTGAATATGTTAAAATATCAAACTTTTAATAAAATGTAAGTTAATGAGCATTTTGCTCTGAACATGGAAAGAAAATATAGCAAATATATGAACTGAAAATTGGTCTTACTCTTTCAGCGTGTGTTTCCTAAGAGCAAGGACTTTTTTAAACATCACAGGCATAATGTGTTTATTAATATAAAGAAATTCAAGACCCCTACCTATCACCATACACAAAAATCAACTGTAAATGGATCAAAGACCTAAATGTAAAACTTCAAACTATAAGAATCTTAGAAAATGCAGGAGACACCCTTTTGGAACTCAGAGTAGACAACCAATTCCTGATCAAAACCCCAAATATCCATGCCATAAGAGATATTAGATAAACAGTAGAACCTCATTAAAGTGAAAAGCTTCTGCAAAGCAAAAGAAAACATCAAGAGAGCAGGGAGACGGCCCACAGAATGGGAAAAAGTATTTGCCAACTGTATATCTACAAGGAATTCAAACATTCTGAAAGGAAAAAAACAAACAGCCCCATTAAAAAATGGACAAAAGGCATGAATAGACACTTCTCAAAAGAAGATATACAAGCAGCCAACAGACACATGAAAAAGTGCTCAGCTTCACTAATCATCAGAGAAATGCAAATCAAAACTACATTGCAATACCACCTAACCCCAGTAAGAATGGCCATCATTAATAAAACAAAAAACAACAGATGCTGGCGAGGATGCAGAGAAAAGGGAATGCTTCTACACTGCTGGTGGGAGTGCAAACTAGTTCAGTGTCTATGGAAAACAATGTGGCAATTTCTAAAAGAACTAGAAATTTACCTTCCATATGATCCAGCAATCCTCCTACTGGGAATGTACGCAGAGGAATTCAAATCATTCTACAAAAAAGACACTTGCACATGCATGTTTATTGCAACACTATTTACAATAGCAAAAACATGGAACCAACCATGCTGGAACCAAACATGCATCAAAACTGGTCTGGATTAAAAAATGTGGTACATATACACAATGGAATATTATGCAGTCATAAAGAAGGACAAACATATGGACTTCACAACAACTTGGATGGATTTAGAGTCTATAATACTCAATGATCTATCACAGAAACATAGAACTGAGTACCACATGTTCTCACTCATAAGCAGACCCTGAGTATTTTTACCTTAATATTATAAGAAAGGAATTGTCAGTAGTGGAACACTGCCGGGGGTGGGGTATGGACACAACATCAATAATGGTACCTGATCTCAAACCAGGCAAAGTGGGAATCAAAGGGAGGCCCAAACTTTACCTGTACAATGACCACTTGTATACCTAATTCTGAATTGTACTGCACATCTTTAAAATAAAAAATAAATAAATAAATAGAAAAAAGTTACATTGGAAAGGAAAAAAAAGAAATTCAACATTGATTCAGGACAGTTATCTACTTCATATACCATATTAAACTATAAACTATATTAACTATGTCCCAGTAATGTCATTTATATTGTTTACTCTCAGAACAGAATCAAATCTAGGATCTCACATTGCTTTCAGTTTTCATTTCTTCATGATGTACCTTAACTGGGGACAATAACTCAGCATTTATTTTTTCTAAATCTCAATATTTTTGAAGAGTATCAACTAATTATTTTGTTTAATATAACTCAACTGTGTTTTTCTAATGTTTCCTCATGATTAGAATCAAATTGAGCATTTTGAAAGGAATATCACAGAAATAAGGTAGTGTCTTCTCAGTTTATCGTATCAGAAGGCACATAATCATGAACTATCCTAATTTTAGTGGTACCAATTTTGATTGCTTGGTTAAAGTGATATCTACCAGGTTTATTACTATTTGTATACTCAAGTATATTTTATATTTATAAAATAGAAAAATATATCAACTCTTGTACAGGGCAGAATAACTAATTTTAAGTAGACTTTAAGATAGATGTTGACCAATTAAAGAAACAATTAATAAAAATAACTAATTCTCTAAAATATATCCTTGTTGGTTGGGTTTTTTTTAAAAAAAATTTTCTTATCAACAAGGCATAGGAAGAAAATAAATCTCACTTTTTTTTCCTCAATGAAATTATTTACACTCCAGGTAGCATAACCAAAAGTAACCAATTTTTAGACTCTTTTCTTGAGACCAATTATGCCCTGTCCCTTTCTCTTTAGAGCACCCTTAGGAACCAGAATCTATAACTCTAGTTATGACTCTCACAGATTGCCTTTATGGTAGTAATTTAACTATTTATTAATGTTTAAAAATAATTTAAATGAGGTATAATATATATGAAACAAAATTCACCAGTTTTAGATATGCCATGAGTTTTGACAAATATAAATGATGTAATAAACAAACTAATGGTTTAAAAAAAATCCATAACTTCAAAAGTTTCCCCTGTGTCCTGTTGCATTCAATGATCACCTTCCCGGCACCTCACAACAACTGATTTGCTGTCTATCACTGTAGCTTTCATTTTATACACTTTCATATAAACAGAAACATAAATTATTGTGTTTTCCTTCACTAAGCATAATGCATTTGAGATTCATCCATGTTGTTGTCTGTATCTATGGCTTATTTCTGTTTATTGCTGAGTAGTATAGTTATTGCTAATATCTGTGGGGTACTGGTTTTAGGACACCCCTTCCACTGCCACTCCCAGACCTCTACACCCAGGCAGAAGCTCCCTATATAAAATGGCATAGTGTTTGCCTATAGCCTACACACATCTTTCTATATACTTTAAATTATCTCTAGATTACTTATAAACCTAATACAATGCCCACACATAACTTCGTTCATGTGGATTCAATGTAGTACTCACATGCAGCAATAGTTTTGCTTTTGAAAACTTTGTGAATTTTTCTAAATGTTTTCAATCCTCAATTGATGGAAACCATGTGTGTGGAACCCATGAATATAAAGGGTCTTTTGTGTTCCATTATATGGATTTACAAAAATGTGTTTATTCACCACTTGACTGAAATTTGGGTTGCTTTCAGTTTTGTCTATAATGCACAAGTCTGCTATGAACATTCAAGTACAAATATTTGCATAACACTTGCTTGAATTTTCTTGGGTGGAATTACTGGATCGTATGGTAAGAGTATGTTTATAAAATAGAGACAAACTTTGCTGAGGAGGCTGTATCATTTTGCATCTCTATCAGCAACGTATGAGGGTTTTTGTTTTTCCACATACTTTTCTAAATTTGGTATTGTCAATCTTTTTAATTTTATCCAATCTGGTCGGTTTGGTGGTGTCTAAATGTGGTTTTAATTTGTTTATTCCATTAGACTGATGATGTTTGCATCTTTCCAAGTGCTTACTTGACACTGTACTTCTCCTTTGGTGAAATGTCTGTTCAAATATTTTGTCCATTTAAAAAATTAGGTTGTTTTATTATTATTACTGGTAGTCCTTTGTGTATTCTATATATAAGATGATATTTGGCAAACGTTTTCCCCAGTCTGTGATTTGTCTTTTTATTTTATTAGTGGTATCTTTTTAGAGCAAAATTACTTTATCTTGATGTTATGCAGATTATCAATCTTTTTACAATTTGTGCTTTTTGTATTCTATTTGACAATTATTTTAAAATGTGTGCTTTTTGTATTCTATTTGACAAATTTACTAAGATTTTATCTTCTGACCCATTTTGAGTTAATATTTGTGTACTATGAAAGGTTAAAGTTCATTTTCAATTTTTTCCAACTTTTTTGAAGTATGACTGACAAAATTGTATAAGTTTAAGTTATACAATACAGTATGATGACTTGGTGTACATACATATTGTGAAATGTTTACCACAATCAAGTTAACACATCTATCACCTCACCTAATTACCATTTTTGTTTTATTTTCATTTTGTGGTAAGAACATTTAAGAATCGTTTTTAGCAATAGTTAAGTATACAAACGTATTTTTAACCCTAGTCACCATGCTATACATTAGAGTCCCTGAATTTATTCATCTCATAACTGAAAATTTGTACTCATTAACCAGCATCTCCGCTAGTTAATGGAAAACACCTGTTCTGCTATTTATATGGGTTTCACATATAAGATAATAGTATTTGTCTTTCTCTGACATTTTCGCTTATCATAATGCCCTCAAGCTTCATTCGTGTTATCACAAATGGCAATATTTTATGGCACATATATAACAATTTCTTATATATATAAACTTCATATATCTGTATAACAATTTTCTTAACCTTTACCCATCAGCAGATACTTACATTGTTTTCATGTCTTGGCTATCATGAATATGGAAGTGCAGATATTTTTTTGAGCTACTGATTTAATTTCCTTCAGATAAATAAAACAAAATTGCTGAATCATATGATAGTTCTAGTTTTAATTTTTGAGGAATCTCCGTTTTGTCTTTCATAAGGGATGTACCCATTTGAATTTCTACCAACAGTGCACAAGAGTTCCCTTTTCTTTACATCCTCGCCAACACTTATTATAGCTTATCTTTTTATAATAGCCATTCTATCAGGTAATCTCATTGTGGTTTTGATTTGCATTTCTCTGATGATTTGTAATGTTGGGAACATTTTCATGTACCTAATGGCCCTTTATATGTCTTCTTTAGAGAAATATCTATTTGGTTACTTTGTTCATTTTTTAAATCAATTTATGGTTGTTGTTTTTATATTGAGTTGCATAAATTCCTTATAATTTTTTTGTATGTTAGTCCATTATCAGATATAGTTTGCAAATATTATCTCTCATTTTGTAGATTGTCTTTTCATTTTGTTAACTGCATCCTTTGCTGTACAGATGCTTTTCAGTTTGATGTAGCCCCACTTATGTGTGCTTTTGTTGTCTGTGGTTTTGGTGCTATATATAGCCAAAAAAAAAAAAATGCTAAGACCAATTAAAGAGATTTTCCCTATGTTTTCGTCTAGGAGGTTTATGATTTTAGGTCTTGCGTTTAAGACTTTGATCCTTTTCAAGTTCATTTTTTGGAGCAGTGTAAGATAAGGATTCAATTTCATTATTTTACATGTTACTATCCAGTTGTCCCAGCACCATTATAGAAAAGACTATAATTCCCCATTTTGTGAATGATAGTCTCTTGGTGCCCTTGTGAAAAATTAGTTGATTATGTATGTATGGGTTTATTTCTGGGCTCTTCATTTTATGTCATTGATCTGTGTATCTATTTTATGCCAGTACCATAGTGCTTTAATTACTGTAGCTTTGTAACATAGTTTGAATTTGGGAAGTGTGATGCATTCAACTTTGTTACTCATTCTCAAGTTTGCTTTGGCAATTTGAGGTCTTTTATGGTTCCATACAAATTTTAGGAATTTATTTCTGTTAAAAATGCCATTGGAATTTTGATAGGAATTGCATTAAATCTGTTGATTGTTTTGTTAGCATGAATATTTTAACAATATTAGTTGTTCCAATTCATGAACATAACGTATCTTTCCAAATATTTTTTTGTCTTCTTCAGTTTCTTTCACTAATGGTTTGTAGTCTTCAGTATACAGATCTTTCACTTCTTTGGTTATATTTTTTCCTAAGTATTTTATTTTTTGTCTTTTTCTACTGTAAATGAGATTGTTTTGTGGTTTCTTTTTTGGATAGTTCATTGTTAGTATATAAAATGCTACTGATTTTTGTATATTGATTTTGTATTCTTTTTGCAACTTTACTGAACTCATGTATTGGTTCCAACAGTTTTATTTTTTAATGGAGCCTTTAGTATTTGGCATATATAAGATTATGTTACCTGCAAACAGAGACAATTTAGCTTTTTTCATTTTGATTTGAACATTTTTTCGTTGTTTTTTTTCTCTCTCTCTTTTGCTTGAGTACTCTGGCCTTTCCAGCACTATATTGAATCCAAGTGGTCAAGTAATGAGTACATAAGATATATACCTTACTTACCTAATTTGTTGCTAGTTTTTTATTATGAAAGGATGTTAAAGATGCTTTTCTTCATGTATTGAGATGATCATATAGTCATTGTCTCTCATTCTGTTAATGTGGTGTATGACATGTATTGATATGTGTATGTTGACCAATCCTTGCATCCCATGACTAAATCCCACTTGGTCATGGTGTATGATTTGTTAATGTACTTATAAATTTAGTTTACTGTACTTTATTGAGGATTTTTGCATCAGTGTTCATGAGACATAATTGGCCTGCAATTTGTTTTTTTCCCGTAGTACTATTGTCTGGCTTTGGGAGAAGAGTAATTCTGACCTTGTAAAATGATTAGAAATTGTTTCTTCCTCTAAATGTTTTGAGAGAATTTGAGAAGTTTTGTTATTAGTTCTTTAAATGTCTGGTATATTTTACCAGTGAAACCATCTGTTCCTGGGCTTTCCTTTGTTGGGAGGATTTGATTACTGATTCAATCTCCTTACTTGTTATTGGTCTGTTTAGATTTTCTATCACTTTATGATTCAGTCTTGGTAAGTTATGTTTCTAGGATTTATCCATTTCTTCTGGACTATCCAATTTATTGGCATTTAATTGCTCATAGTAATTGCTTATGATTCTTTGTTTTTCTGTGGAATCACTTGTAATGTATTTTATTTGTTTGGAACATCTCTCTTTCATGGTTAGTCTAGCTAAAGGTTTGTCAATTTGTTTTATCTTTTCAAAAGCCAGTTCTTAGTTTGTTGATTTTTCTATTGTTTTTTCTATTTAATTTTCTTCTCTGATCTTTATTATTTCCTTTCACTTGCTACCTTTGGAATTAGTTTGTTCTTACCTTTTCTGGTTTCTTGTACCGTTAGGTTGTTTATTTGATATCTCTCTTTTTTCTTAATGTAGGCATTTATCACTATAATCTTGCTTCTTTTTTTTTTTTTTTTTTTTTGAGTTGGAGTCTCACTCCGTCGCCCAGACTGGAGTGCAGTGGCTGCTTCCAGCCACCGCACCCTCGACCTGCTGGGCTCCGGCTAGCCTTCCGCCTCAGCCTTCCAAGTAGCTGGAACTACAGGCGCGCGCTACCACGCCCGGCTGATTTTTTTTTTTTGATTTACTGTAGAGATGAGGTTTCGCCTGCCCAGGCGGGTCTCGAACCCGCGGGCTCAGGCAATCCACTCACCTCAGCCTCCCAAGGCGCGGGATTACAGGCTGAGCCACCGAGCCCGGCAATCTTGCTTCTTATAACTGCCTTTGCTGCATCCCATAAGTTTAGGTAAGTTTTGTTTTCATTTTTATTTGTCTCATGATACATTTTGGTTTCCCTTATTTTTCCTTGACTCGCTGGTTGTTCAGTAGTGTGTTGTTTAATTTTCACATATTTGTGAACTTTTCGAATTATACAATTTACCACTGCAATCAGAAAAGATACCCATATGATTTCAACCTCTATTAAGACATTTTTTGTGACTTAACATATTATCTATTTGAAGAATGCCTCATATGTGCTGGAAAAGAATGTTTATTCTATTGCTGTTAGATGGAATATTCTATATGTATATTAAATTCATCTGATCTAAAGTATCAGGTCAGTGTTTCTTTATTGATTTTTTTTTAAAATCTGGATGATGTAGTTGTTGAAAGTAAGAGTATTAAAGTCCCCTACTATTATTGTATTGCTGTCTATTTTACTTTTCAGGGGTTTTTTTTGTTGTTGTTGTTGCTTAAAATCTTTTTTTTTTTTTCTGATATAATTAAGCTATCCCTGCTCTCTTTTAGCTTTCATTTCCATAGAATATCTTTCTTTATCCCTTTACTTTCAGCTTATTAGTGTCCTTAAAGTTAAAATGAGTCTCTTGTAGGCAGCATAGGGTTTGGAGAATTTAAACGATTTACATTTAAAGTAATAATCAATAAGTAGGGTTTAAAATGCCATTCTGTTCATTGTTTTCTGGTTGCTTTATAGATTTTTTTTTTTTTTTTTTAAGAAAGCAGGATTTCTTAAGAGGACAGAAAAGCTCCCACAGGGTTGCCCAATGATGATTTTCTGTAGTGGTGTGCTTTGATTCTTTTTTGTTTTGTTTTGTTTTGTTTTGAGTTGGAGTCTCACTCTGTCGCCAGACTGGAGTACAGTGGCTGCTCCCGGCCACCGCAGCCTCCACCTGCTGGGCTCCGGCAATCCTTCTGCCTCAGCCTTCCAAGTAGCTGGAACTACAGGCGCGCGCTACCACGCCCGGCTAATTTTTGATTATTGTAGAGATGTGATCTCGCCAAGTTGGCCAGGCGGGTCTCGAACCCGCAGGCTCAGGCAATCCACTCACCTAAGCCTCTCAAGGAGGGGGATTAAAGGCTGAGCCACCAAGCCCGGCTTTTTTTTTTTTTAATATTTCTTGTATTTACTGTGATCCTGTTTTGTGATTATTATGAGGCTTGTATAAAATACCTTATAGTTATAATAGTCCATTTTAAGATAACTCCACTTCAATTGTATATAAAAGCTCTATAGTTTTGCCTCAGTACTCCAACACATATTTTATGTTGTTGATATAACAATCAATCTGGATATCCATATCTTTTTATCTTGTGGGTCAATTTACAAAATATTGTAGCTATAGTTATGTTTAATGTTTTTGTCTTTTAATCTTTATACTGGAATTAAAACTGATTTGTACACCATTATTTCAGTATTAGGATACTGTGAATTTTACTATAAATTTACCTTTACCAGTGCCTTTTATGCTTTTATACATTTTCATGTTACTAAAAGCAACCTTCCATTTTAGCTTAATTAACTACCTTTAGCATTTGATAAATTGCATCAGGTTTTGTTTATCTAGAAAAGTCTTTATCTCTCCTTTATATCTGAAAGACAACTTTGCTATTAAACTATTGTCGATTGATAGTTTTCTTTCAGCACTTTAAATGACTCATCTCACTCTGTGGGCCTGTACTACTTCTGCTAAGAAGTCTGCTGATAGCTTTGTGGATGTTCCCTTGTATGTGAAAACTCACTTTTCTTTTGCTGCTTTGAAAATTCTCTCTGTTTTGACTTTTGGAAATTTGATTATAATGTATCTGGGTGAAGTCATTTTTGGATTGAATCTGTTTGGAAATCTTTGAACTTCATCAATTTGGATATGCATATTACTCCCAGAATTAGCAAAGGTTTCTGCCACTATTTTAAAAAATATACTCTACCTTTTTCTCTTTTTTTTTGAAACTCCCATAATGCGACTATTGGTTCCCTTGATGGTGTACCATTAAGTCCCATCAGCTTTCTTTCCTCTTTTTTGTTATTTCTTTTTTCTCTTCTGATGGGACAATTTCAAAAGATCTGCCCTTGAATTTTCAAATTCTTTTACTTGATTGTTTGCTAGTGCAGCTATCTGTTGTATTTTTACCTTTCACTCATTATATGCCTCAGCTCGGAATTTCCATTTGTTTCTTTAAAATAATTTCTCATTGTTGAACTTCCCATTTTCTTCCTGTATTATTTTCCTGAGTTTGTTGTCTTGTCTATCTGTTTTCTCTTGTTGAACTTCCTTAAAATAATTATTATGAATTATTTCAGGTAACTCGCAGATCTCCGTTTCTTTGAGGTCAGTTTCTGGATAGTTGCTGTGGTTTCTCTGCTGGTATTATATTCCCTTACTTTTTTTGTGTGTTTCTAGTGGCCTTGCATTGATGTATGTGTATTTGAGGGAATAAGCCACCTCATCTATGAAGTAGATAAGTAGAAAAAGAATGTCATCTGTGGGTGTCTGGGAGGGCACTCGCTGGGTGGGGCACAGTGGCATGGTCTCCATGCAGCTTCCTCCGCTGAAGTCAACATTGGCAAAAACTACAGGGGTTCATGATAGCCAAAACTTTATATATCTGCAGTAGGTTTGTTAGCTATAGCTGTTGAGGTCCTCAGTAGTAAAAGCTGTTGGGCTTCTCCTATTCAACTTTTATCTCATGCAGAGAAGTTTTGGTCAAAGGGATCCTTTTTGGTACCAGGTGTGATGTGTTGACACACACACAACCATTGTGGTGTTGGGATCCTGGGCACACTCGCAGCAATGTTGGTGGAGAAGGGAGAAATTGGCAGTGCTGCCATTTGGACTATGTGAGTCCCTATTTGAGTGAGTGAGTGTATAGAAAATTTTAGCAATGGTGGTGCTAATGTTTATGGTGCAGATGCTTAAAGCACAGTAAAGCCAAGGAGGGTTCTGTGGTCAGAGGCACATGGAACTGACATGGTACCTGGGGCACTGGTGCACTTGCTGTGACATTGACACCAGTGTCTGAGGCATGGGCATATGAAGATTGCTCAGAGTCTGAACCTGGATCATCTCTGGGTCATGCCATGATGACTTGGTCCTAAAGCAAGCAATAGCTTGATACATAGCAATAGCTTGATACGCAGCAGTAACATGGGTCCAGTAGTGACAGGGCATTGTTGAACTTCCTTAAAGGCAGGTTACAGCAGGGGCAGGGTACAAAACAGCAACATGGGACCCCAGTGAAGTCAGGTAAAAGCCTGGACTTAGAACATAGAGACAGGGAGCAGTCAATTAATTACTTATGAATATCCAATTGTTTCACCATCATTTGCTGAGTATATTATATTTTCCTCTAAGTTACCTTGGCACTTTTGTCAAATTTCAACTGACTATGAATATGTGAGTTTATTTCTGGTCATTCTTCCACTCCATTAATATCTATATCTATCTATATACCAATACTAGCCTGTCTTGATTTCTGTAGTGTTAAATTGTCTTAAAATTATTTAGTGTAAGTATTTAGGCTTTTTTCTTATTTCAGAACTGTGTGGGCTACACTTGGTCCATTATATTTCTCTATATATTTTGCATGCTTAAACAAACAAAAAAGAAATCTGCTGTGATTTTGTCTGAAATTGTTGTGAATGTGTAGATCTGTCTGGGGAGAATTAACAATATTGAAACTTCTGACCATTAAGCAAGTTACAGCTTTCCATTTATTTGGGTCTTTTTAAATTTCTCTTGGCAATGATTATAATTTTCAGTGTACAGATTTTTTAATATATGTTGTTAATATATTTCTTTTGTGTGTGTGTGTGTGTGTTGGAGTCTCACTCTGTCACCCAGACTGGAGTGCAGTGGCCACTCCTGGCCACTGCAGCCTCGACCACTGGGCTCCAGCGATCCTTCCGCCTCAGCCTTCCAAGTAACTGGAACTATAAGCGTGCGCTACCACACCCAGCTAATTTTTTTGATTTATTGTAGAGATGAGGTCTCTCCAGGTTGCCCAGGAGGGTCTCGAACCCGCGGGTTCAGGCAATCCACTCACCTCAGCCTCCCAAAGCGCGGGATTACAGGCTGAGCCATCGAGCCCGGCTTGTTAATATATTTCTATGCATTTCATAATTTTATTGCCATTATGAATGTTGGTTGGAGAGTTTTATAAATTTTAGTTCAGTCAAGGAGACTGATATTATTGTTCAAGATTTCTATATCCTTACTGATTTGGTTTATCTAATTGTTCTATCAATTACTGAAAGAGAAATGTTTGCATCCTCAACCATAATTGTTGATTTGTCTGTTTTCCTTTTGAGTTCTATCAGTTTTGTTTTTGTTTTTATGTATCTTGAAGCTCTTATTATTACATGAATCCACATGTAGGATTGCTATCCTTCTTAGTAAGTTGATTCTTTCATCATTCTCCCTATTTATTCCTCCAAATTTTCCATGTTCTGAAATAAATTTTGTCTATATTACTATAGTCACTTTGGCCTTCTTTTTAAATATTTTTTAATTTTTATTATTTAATAATAATAAAATTAGGTATAAAACTAGTCATCATACAGGTAAAGTTTGGGCCTCCCTTTGGTCCCCAAGCCTTCTTTTAATTAGTGTTTCCATTGTACATGTTTTTCCATCATTTTGCTTATACTTAAAGTGGATTTGTAGTAGGTAGCATATAGTTGGATTTCGCTTTTTATCCACTCTGGCCATCATGACTGGAGCGTTTAGATCATTTACATTAATGCACTTATCCATGTGGTTGGGTTTAAGCCAAATATTTTTGTTTGTTTTTCTATTTATTCCATTTGTTTTTTACTTTTCTCCTGCTTTCTTTTGAATTGTGTATCTTTTAATGATTCTATTTTATCTCCTCTGTTGATTTATTAAAAATACTTCTTTTAGGTGTTTTTTTAATGTTTACTCTAGGTTTACAAAATATATCTTTAACTTATCAAATAAATAAATAAATGGTGTGATACTGCTTTTCATGTAAGAACTTTACAACAGTATATGTCTAGTTATCTTCCTGGTCTTTGTACTCTTATTGTCATAAATTTTACTTCTATATGTCACAAAGCTCACAATGCAATGTAGTTACTTTTACTTTAAATGGTCAATTGTCTTTGAAAAATGAGAAAGACTTTAATATTAATTTTCATATTTAATATTTCTTTTTTATATTAAAGATGTGAGATATAATTCAGGATTAGGTATACAAGTGATCATCATACAGGTAAAGTTTGGGCCTCCCTTTGGTCCCCACTGCCTGGTATGAAATTAGGTACCCTTATTGATATTGTGTTCCCTCCCCCCATCCCAGCTTTATTCCACCAATCCCTTCTTATACTTTTATGGTAAATGTTTAGGGTCTACTGATGAGTGAGAACATGTGGTACTCTGTTCTTTGTTTCTGTGATCACTGAGTATGATAGACTCTAAATCCATCCAAGTTGCTGCGAAGTCCATATGTTTGTCCTTCTTTGTGGCTGCATAATATTCTGTTGTATATATGTGCCACATTTTTTAAAAATCCAGTCCAATTTTGATGGGCAGAAAGGTTGGCTCCATGTTTTTGCTATTGTGAATAGTGCTACAATAAGCATGTGTGTGCAGGTATCTTTTTTGTAGAATGATTTGAGTTCCTCTGGGGATATTCCCAGTAAGGGAATTGCTGGGTCATATGGAAGGTAAATTTCTAGTTCTTTTAGAACTCACCACACTGTTATCCAAAGAGGTTGCACTAATTTGCATTCCCACCAGCAGTGTAGAAACGTTCTTTTTTCTCTGCATCCTTACCAGCATCTGTTGTTTGTTTTATTAATGATGACCATTCTTACTGGGGTTAGATGGTATCTCAGTGTGGTTTTGATTTGCATTTCTCTGATGATTAGTGAGGCTGAACCTTTTTTCATGTGTCTGTTGGCTGCCCATATTTCTTTTTTTGAGAAGTGTCTATTCATGTATTTTTGACCACTTTTTAATGGGGCTGTTTGTTTTTTTCCTTTCAGCATATTTGAGTTCCTTGTAGATCCTGGATGTTAGGCCTTTGTCAGATACATCGTTGGCAAATACTTTTTTCCATTCTGTGGGCTCTCTCCCTGCTCTCTTGATGGTTTCTTTTGCTTTGCAGACACTTTTCAGTTTGATGAGGTCCCACTTGTCTATCTTATATCTTATGGCATGGGTACTTGAGGTTATGATCAGGATTTGGTTGCCCGTTCCAATTTCTATTAGGATGTCTCCTGCATTTTCTAAAGTTCTTATAGTTTCTTTCGCTAAGGATTATTTTGGCTATTCATGGTCATTTATGTTTCCATATGAATTTCTGTATTGTCATTTCCAGGTCTGAGAAGAATGATCTTGGTAATTTAATGAGTATTGCTTTGAATCTGTAGATTGCCTTTGGTATGATGAACATCTTAACAATGTTGATTCTTCCTATCCACGAGCATGCAATATTTTTCCATTTGTTTGTGTCTTCTTGGATTTCTTTGAGCAGTGTTTTGTAGTTTTCATTATAAAGATCTTTCACATCTCTGGTTAGGAAGATGCCAAAGTATTTCGTGTGTGTGTGTGTGTGTGTGTGTGTGTGTTGTGAATGGGATTGTGTTTTTTATTTGGTTCTCTGCCTGCTTGTTGTTGGTATATAAGAATGCAACTATGGGGCAACCCCCTTGGGTCCCCTCCCACTGTGGGAGCTTTTCTGTCCTCTCAATAAATCTTGCTTCCTAAAAAAAAAAAAAAAAAAGAATGAAAATGTATTTTTCACATTTATTTTGTACCATGAGACTTTGCTCAAATCCTTTATCAGTGAGAGCAGGTTTTTGACAGATTCTCTTGGGTTTTTGAGGTATAGCATCACATTGTCAACAAAGAGGAATTACTTAACTTCCTCCTTTTCTATTTGGATACCCCTGATATCCTTCTCTTGTCTAATTGTTCTAGCTAGAACTTCCAACACAATATTAAACAAGCCTTGTCTTGTTCTGATTTTCAGGGGAAATGTTTCCAGTTTCTGTTCGTTGAGCAATATGCTGGCTATGGGTTTATTGTAGATGGTGCTTACTATTTTGAGGTATGTTCCTTCTATGCCTAGGTATTTGAGCATTTTTATCAAGAAGAGATGCTGGATTTTATCAAAAGCTTTTTCTCCATCTAATGATATAATCACATGGATCTTGTTTTTACATCTGTTGGTGTATTTAATTACATTCATGGTCTTGGAGGATGTTGAACCAGCCCTGCATCCTGTGGATGAAGTCTACTTGATCATGGTGGATGATTTTTGAGATTTGTTGTAGAATCCAATTTGTTAGACTCTTGTTGATAATTTTTGCATCTATGTTCATTTGAGATAGTAACCTGTAGTTCTTTTTTTGGATCTTTACCCAGTTTGGGTATCAATGTGATGTGTAATGTTAGCTTCATAAAATTACTTGGGGAGAACTCCATCTTTCTCAATTGCCTGGAATACTTTCAATAGGATTGGTATCAGCTCCTCCATGTTCCATGTACATTTTGTAGAATTCCACTGGAAAGCTGTCTGGTCCAGGGCTTTTTTTTTTTTTTTTTTTAGGTAGTTTCTTTATGACAGGGTCAATTTCCTGGGTTGTTAGTGGTCTATTTAGGGTCTCAATGTCCTCTTGTTTCAACCTTGGGAGGTTGTGTGATGTCAGAAAGTCCTCCATCTCATTTCAGTTATCAAGTTTGTTTCCATACATGTGTGTGTAATCTCTGATAATCTTTTGTATTTCTTCAGGGTTGGTTGTGACAGATCTCTTTCTTTTCTCTTTAGTTCCATTATTCAGTGGCAGTGGGAGAGGCTTTCACTTCTGATGTTTGCTCAGTCCTCTATTGTTCCCTGATCAGGGCTCTGAATTTGTTCTATTTTGAAACAGGGTTGTAGGTGGGAAGCTATGCTGTCTGTTGTGGTTTTGAGAGTTGAATAAGGTGGTGGATGGGGAGCTGGGATTCAGAAACTACTTGCTAATCACCATGTTCACTGATTGTGGTATGGGTTCCCTAAGACCCACACCCCACCACCATTCTATATGGCCATACAATGGGTATGTGCATGTGCCCCCAGAGTCCAAGATACAATAATAGCAATGAAGAGAACAGATAATAGTAGAATGAAGTGAGATGGACAAAAATTTTTTAAAAATAAATAAATAGAACAACAAGAGCAGAAACCAAAGCAAAACAAACAAACACACACACCAAAATAAACTGGAATAATAACAAAGAAAAACAAAACAAAAAACAACAATAAAAAGCAGGAAAACCAAATACACATGCCCAACCCAAAATGAAAGGAGAAGGGAAAAAAAATGGGAATTCAAATCAAACCCTCAAACCACATTGAACTAAAAAAAGAAAACAAAAAACAAACAAAAAAACTGAAAGATGAACACTCAGTCATTCACAGACACACATAAACAGAAAATAAATTAAAAAGAAATAGAAAAAAAAAGGGAGTGGGGGTGATGCAGATCAAACCCTCGCATACACATTCATGCACAAAGGAAAAATATTTTTAAAAATTAACAAACAGGAAAAAACTGCCCTCTAGTGGCAGATTCTGTAATTATTCCTCTCAACTGCTCCTCTGGTATCTCCTGCAGAGCTTTGGCCTCATTCACCTCTCCAGTGTCCAGCCCAGGGAAGGAGGAGTGGGCAGTGGGGATAGGTGGGACTTCAGTCCTCCTCTCTCCCTCTAGTATGGTCAGGGGGATCCCCTCCAGTGGAGAGGTGTGGGATTGTCTCTTCCCCAGGTACTGGTGGTGGGTGCCCAAGCCAGGTTTATCCTGGAGTGGAGTCCTCCTACTGCGACTGACATGCAGGCACTGCCTGGGTTCATCCCTCTCACTCATGCCCCAGCCGTGTGAGTATGATGTTCAGACGCTTGCTGGGTAGGAGGGGGCCCTGGACTCACCACTGATCTCTTTGGAGGTTTTTCTTATCCTTTTCTGGTCATACCCTTTGTCCCACAGCTGAATCAGGATAGAGGGTGGGGCGCTTGAGACTCAGCATTCATCCTGTCCCTCTGGAGTTTATGCTTTTAGGATATTCCCTCTGGGTCATGATCAACCCCTGAGTAGTTAATCTACTGGTCACAGAGATCAGGTCCATGATGAGCTATCCAGAGCATTTTCCTGCCCAGTTTTCAAGATGGTGGCAGGGTGCCTCTTTTGCCTTCTCCAGTGAGGCCCTGCCTCTGGGCTCCCTCGCTATGCTCCCTCTGCAGCCCTTGCTGCCAGAGTCCGGCCAGGCGCTGCAGTGGTGAGACAGAGAGCCTGGAGCTGGCAGCTTCTTCCTGGGAAGGGCTTTGTAGATTTTTTTTTAAATGGCTCTCAGCTTCTGCACCCCAGGAAACATTAGGGGCCAAGTAGAGCAGCTATAGCACCAGTTGCTTAACCAGGAGAGCCCTGGTCACTTGCTCTCGAATCCCTACTCAGCCACTCCCATGCTTGCTTACTCACTGACATATACACAAAATTTCTTATACTCTGGTACTCACTTAGTCCCACTGGCTCCGCTGCCATCTTCCCAAGTGTCTGCCATATTTAATATTTCTAGTGCTCTTGATATTTTAATGTAGATCCATATATCTATCTGATATCATGTTTTTTTCTGTCCAAAAGGCATTTATTCCCTCAGCTTTTATTGGTGTGCAAAAATCTGTTTTTCACCATTTAAAAAATATATTTACTAGCCGGGCTTGGTGGCTCAGCCTGTAATCCCACGCTTTGGGAGGTTGAGGTGAGTGGATTGCCTGAGCCTGCGGGTTCGAGACCCGCCTGGGCAACTTGGCGAGACCTCATCTCTACAATAAATCCAAAAATTAGCTGGGCATGGTAGTGCGCGCCTTTAGTTCCAGCTACTTGGAAGGCTGAGGCGGAAGGATCGCCGGAGCTCAGCAGGTGGAGGCTG
>CAUYQG010063115.1:0-14652 GCA_963574415.1 Tarsius wallacei
ATGCCATTTCCATGATGTGGTCCCAGAAAGAAAACCCTTTATTCAGAGTTGTGATAGCCACTATGTTTGAACTTAAATACTCTCACATTATGCAGTTAAGAGAAATATTGGATTATTGACTCGATAATTTCCTGTTAAAGAGTAGCAGTGTTGGCCAGGCTTGGTGGCTCAGCCTGTAATCCCAGCACTTTGGGAGGTCAAGGCGAGTGGATTGCCTAAGCCCATGGGTTTGAGACCAGCCCAGGCAACTTGGTGAGACCTCGTCTCTACAATAAGTAAAAAATTAGCCGGGTGTGGTAGCATGCACCTGTAGTTCTGGGTACTTGGAAGGCTGAGGAGGAAGGATCGCCAGAGCACAGCGGGTCAATGCTGGGGTGGCCATGAAGGTGCCACTGCATTCCAGTCTGGGCAACAGAGTGAGACTCTAACTCAAAAAAAAAAAGAGTAGCAGTCTTATTTGTATAGTAAGGAGTCACCACCCACTTGTAGACTGGACAGTAAACCCACCAAACAGCTCTATGTATATTACCAACAGTGATATCAAGCATGAAGACAGGCTGGCAAAAATATATATAGATGGCTAGGAGTTGTTCTCATTAGACAGGCCATAAAATATATTAAAACAGAAGACCTATGTCAGTTATTTAACACAGTTAATAGCATTGGTTAGCAGTGTAGACTCTCAAACAAAACTTGTCTTCCAAGAGTTTGTTGTCTTATGGAGGAGAGAAGATGGTGAGAGAAGATCCCTCCAGCTTCAAATTCTCCCAACTATACTCCTCTCCCACAGCCTTGACATAAGGTTATGTATATATGTGCTAAATAATTGTGAGTAGATTACTAATATGTCTATAATCACAGCAAAAAGTACTCAGTTGCATAAAAAGTAAGTCCAGACAGGAGGGACAGAAAGAGAACAGTTACAGAAAAAAAAGTCATTTGTTCTCTGAAGCGATTCTTGGGGTACCGAAACAAACACAACTTGAAATATAGATGAAAAAAATTCAGACTGCCTAGAGATAAAACAGACATCAATTATTATTTTAAGTTAACATTATTTTTATTAAAACTAATTTCAAACTGATAGGGAAGTTTAGGAACTAAACAATTATAGCCCAGGAAGAATTTGTGCTCTTTTTACTACTTGGAATGTTGACTTCTTGCCTTTCAGGATGTTTTCATAGTGAGAGAATCAAGAATAGTGCTTAAGAGTTCTAGATCCAAGACAGATAAACCTGGGTACAAAATCATTTCCATCATTTACTACTACATGATTATATGACTGGGCAAATTACTGTACCTCTTTAAAACTATTTTCTCGTCTACAAAATGGGTTGTTGTAAAAGTTAAATAAGACAATACCTGTAACATATGTTAGAAACAATGTGTTCAATAAATTGAAAATGCTATTATTAACCATATGACAATCATTATTCAAAGCTTTGCCCAGATTCCTAATTGCAATCAAGCCTTCCCTGGCTTTCCATAAACCCTGATCATCTGACCCAGAACGGCTACTGCAGAATAAATTATTAAGAATCTCTCCTAAAAGCTCTGGCCACGGACCCCAGAGAGTTCTTCAGTGTTAACTCTTCCTCTTCCAGGCCCAGTCCTTACTGGCTGATTTGATAACCTCTCAGTAGAGCTAAAGATCATGCTTCTACACCACTGCCTTGTTTTCTGGGTTCCTGGACACTTCCTGGATTGTCTTAGCCAGTCTTGCCTGCCCTAGAAGTCAGTAACTTCTGGTGACCCAAATCAGCATTCTGGGGAAGGGGTAGCTCTCACATGGAGGGGAGACACCCCCAAAAAGAAAGTATCTTTTAGAGGATGGTCCCTTGTAGTTCATACAGAATTTGTTCCTCTGGATCAAAGGTCAACTAAGGTTTTTATCTGGAATTTTTAAGAAGGTTGCGTCACAATTTGTGGAAGAAACATCCCAAGTTGTGGTAAATAAGTAACTGGCTCTTCCACCAGGACAACACACCTGCCTACACCACGCTGAGTGTTCAGCAGTTTTTGACCAAAAGCATCATGACCTCATGCCCCACCCTCCCTATTCACTGGCTCTCACCCAGAGCAACTTTTTTTTGCTTCCCCAGATGAAAAAAGTCCTCAAAGGGAAATGTTTTGCTGATGTGGAAGAGGTGAAACAAAAAAATGACAGAAGCACTAAAAAACATCAAAATTGATGAATTAAAAAAGTGTTTTTGAGCAATGAAAAAATCACCTCAATACGCGTATTGCATCAAACAAAGGGTACTTTGAAGGTGGCTGAAGTTTAAACATATAAGAATATATATATATATATATATATTTTTTTTTTTTTTTAGTAAACAAATTCCAGTTTGTGAAGAGTCCCCCTCATATAAGGCAATGTCCATGTGATCGTTTTTACAGAGGGTCTGAGGAACTGCAAAGGTGAGAGCGTTCATGTATTTTTCTATATTCTGCAAAAACTGAGAGTCTCAAGGGCTCCTATATTGGCCTTGTCTGAAAGTTCATACTATAATTCCAAGTACAAGCTCAAGTAAGATATGTCAGTTAAGGTACAGTCAGGAGATAGAAAGTATTGAAGAAACCTGAATAAAGAGAATTTAAAATAGAGAATGGTATATAAGGCTATTAGCCAGGGAGCTGAAATAATAAACGAACATTAAGGTATCATAAAATCAGTAACAGCAGGAAATAGCTATCATCTCTAGCACTGGGAAAACAGAGAAGAGTTTGCAATTATTAAAACTTAGAAGGGGGGAACTTAGAGGAAGGACACAGTCCTGTGAGGAGGGGATGCCAGGTGTCTGGTACTGGACAATGAAACTGATCCTCCAGATGTTGGAAAAACAGCAAACCAAATTCAGCTACTGTTATAGGAAGGAATTTCTGTTGCCAGAGGAAGAAGTCTTATTGGGCGGCACTAAAAGGAACAAAAAGCAAACAGAAAGAAGTTAAATTTTGCCCTTTTTTCTGTAGCCTCTCAAGCTCCCTCTTAAGGTCCCCTATTGGCAATCTTAATAGGAAACCAGCTTACAAAACATAAATGTGACTGGCAGAGCATCACAAAACACAGTATAGACAGGTGGGCTTGAAAGTGAAAGACAAGAGCTTAATGACTGACACAAGACTCATATCCACCTCCTTGGCCAGAGATTTCTCACACTGGGAAACCGTGGAAATTTCAGAGACATTCACTCTATTCTTACCTATCTCAAAGTACCCCCAAATCTTGACCCCAGTGGGCCCTAAGGAAGGCAGGGATTACCCTAGGAAATAAAAGACTTAAAGACCTCCTCAAACTTCCCAGACTAGATCTATTTCAGTTCCTAGGTTATAAATCATCTTAAAAATGAGAGTGATCAAGTAGAGAGTAGCCAAGTCCCTAATAACTACAAACACCTAAATACTGTCTACAATGACCATCACTACTACTCCACCAGTGTCCCTAAGACATAGATAGGTAGGTAGACAGAGAGAGAGAGAGATGTCAGATAGATAGATAGATAGACAGACAGACGGACAGAACAAAGCCAAGAAAATGCATGATCTTTATTGCCATGAGTTGTTTACCCCAATCCCAATATGGTCCTTGGTGACCAGACTGAACCATGTGGAAGGCTTATTTTGCCTAAGAGGCATATAAACATAGCAGGCTAAGAGGTTCACACTCACATCTTAATCCTCTGTGTATTACCACTCTAATGGAGAGGAAAAGCAATTCCAAAGAAAAGTACACCAAAATGAAAGAGGAAAATCGTTTCTTCCTCCCATCCAAGACACCTCAAGGCAGGGCAGCTCCTCCTAAGAGGCAGAAAGAAGAAAAGGAAGAGGCTTACCTTTACTCCTCCCACCAATGTCCAACTCCATGTAGTGTGGGCCAATAAATGCCCTTAGACCTGAAGGTCTCCTCAATTTTGGACACAAAGTCAGGGAAGCAAAAATGGTTCCAAGCTAAGTCATGATCTTCCAACAGACTAAAATCACCCTGATCATTTTTTTTTTTCCCTGAGTATGGCTGTCCCTCCTCAAGGGAATATTCCAGCACCACTTAAAATCTAAGAAATGAACAGTTTAGCAGTTTATCGCCTCAAAACTGTTGCCTCCAAGAACATCTGAGATGGATTAAAACAAGGTATTTAGTTGACCCCAAGGACATATATATTAAGGTTATCTTCATCAGTTTTGTGCTGTTATGACAGAATACCACAGACCAGGTAATTTATAATGAACAGAAATTTATTGGCTCATGATTCTGGAGGCTGAGAAGTCTAAGATCAAAGGGCCAGCATCTTGTGAGGGGCTCCTTGCTGCATTATCCCATAGCAAAAGGGCAAAGAGAGCCAAACCTATGTTTTCATAAGAGCAGGGCCCTCATGGCCTAATTACCTCTCAATCTGCCTCACCTTCCAACACTGTTGCATTGAGGATTAAGTTTAGAATCCATGCTTTTGGGAGAGCACATTCAAACCATAGCAAAGGCTAAGATCACTACTTATTTTATTGACCACATTTTCCATGTAACATCACTAGAAATTATTAATCAATGAGCACTAGGTAAGAGTCCATTTAATGCAACATTAGAAATACAAAATGTTCCAAACTTGCCTCTGCCCTCTAAGATGAAGTTTCTCCCTTCATTTCCATGGGTAAATTAACATATAAAATGTGTACATATATTTCCTTTACATTTATTTCACTTAAAATTCTGTTCCCATTTCCCTTAGCACCTTTGTGAAGAATCAACTTGGGCTATTTTAAGCTTCCACAAGAAGAGGAGTCTGGGATTATGGCAGCCTAGTACCTGTCTCCTTTCTCTTCCCAAACCCACATGATCTGCTATTCTTCCTCAATCAATTGCTGAGGCTGATAACTGAGCAAGAAAGGTATCAGTATGGGGCTCCAATTCATGTCTAATGGGGAAAGCAGACAGGACACCTAAAAACAAGGGTCAAAGAGCTGGGGTAATGATTGAGCTCCTTGAAGGGGATTGATCTCCAGAGATTTTTACCCCGTGCTGTGGTTTAAATATTTTTCCTCTCCAAAACTCATATTGAAACTTACTCCCCAATGTGGTAATCTTGAGAAGTAGGTCCTTTATGCGGTAATTTGATCACGAGGGCTCTGCCCTCATGAATGGATTAATTGGTTAATGAGTTAATGGGTTATCATGGAAGGGAAACTGGTGGCCTTATAAAAAGAGAAAGAGATACCCGAACTGGCACTTTGGCATACTCAGCCCCTTTGCCATGTGATACCCTGTGCCGCCTCAGGACTCTGCAGAGTCCCCACCATCCAGGAGGCTAGCACCAGATGTGACCTCTTGACCTTAACTGCAACTCTCATAACTGTAAGAAATAAATTTCTTTTCTTTATAAATAAACCAATTTCAGGTATTCTGTAATAACCAACAGGAAACAGACTAATACACCCCCCTAAGCATAAGGTCAACGTTAACCCCTTGTGAGATGTAAAAGGTGAAAGTCTTTTAACCATGTAGTTCCTTCCAACAAACTTTATGTTATAAATGTCATATATAGTGCACCTTCATACATTGAAAATTATATAAGCTTTTCCTTTTTTCAGTCATACATGTTTTAAAGACTATAAGAGAAAAGCTTCTCTTTTATATTCACCCAGGGATTTGCCATTTCTGTTGTTTTTCCTTCATTTCTGAAGAGTCTTTCATCCTGAGAAACTTCCTTAGGCATTTCTTATAAGAGCAGTCTACCCATGATGATTCTCTTAGCTTTCCTTCATCTGAAAAACACATCTTTATTTTGCCCTCCTTCCTGATAGATATTTTCACTGGACACAGAATTTGGGATTGATTCATTTCTTTCAGCACCTGAACTTTTCATTTCACTCTCTTCTGGCCTGCCACGGTCTTTGATGAGAAATTTACAGTTATTCTAATAATTGTTTCCCTGTATGTAACATGTCACTTTTCTCTCGCTGTTTTTAAATTTTTCCTTTTTTTACTTTTACTTTTATATATTTGATTTACGATGTTTCTGGGTGCAGCTTTCTCTGAGTTTGTCTTGTTTAAGTTACTGAGCTTCCTGAATGCAAATCTATTATTTTAGCAGATTTGGAAAGTTTGCCATTATTTCTTAAAATGCGTTTTCTGCCTCAACCTGTCTCTCCTTTCATTCCAGGACTCCCATGAAATGTATGTTGGACTTTTTGGTATAGTTCCACAGGTCTCTCAGCCTTTGTTAATTTTTGTCTAATTTTTTATTTATTTATTTTTGTTCCTCAGATTGGCTAATTGCTATTAATCTAGCTTTAAATTCACTGACTTTTTTCTTTGTCTTCCCCACCATGCTATTGAGCTCATTTAGTGAATGTTTCTATTTCTAATATTGTATTTTTTTAGTTATAAAATTTTAATTTTGTTTTTTTTGTAATATTTCTCTTCAGATAGCTCCTATTTTTCCATTTATTTGTTTAATTTGAGCTCATGGAGTATAAATATAATAGAGGCTTTAAAGACTTTGACAATTCCAACATCTGGATTATTTCAGGATTGGCCTCTGTTGGTTATCTTTTCCCATTAGAATTGGGTACATTTTTCTGGTTCTTTGTATGTTAGATAACAAGACATTGAGAAAACTATGTCATGTAGACTTTGGGTCCTATTATAATCCTTTTGTGTTAGTTAGTATGTAAACTAGAACTCTCATATATTCCCAGAATGCAAAATAGTTTAACCACTTTAGAAAATAGTCTGGCAGTATATTATAGAATTAAACATATACCTCCTATATAACCCAGTCCTTTCATTCCTATATAGTTACCCAAGAGACATAAAAGCACATGTTCATACAAAGACTTCTACGTGAATGTTCAGAGCAGTTTTTATCATGAATTCCAAATACTGGAAACAACCCAAATACTCCTCAACAGGTTATTGGATAAATAAATGGTATATGTGGTATATCCATACATTGGAATATAATAGAAATGAACTATTGCTATGCATACAAAATAGATAGATATCAAAATCATTAGTCACTTGAAAGAAGTTGGGCAAATAAGAGGGCATATTATATGATTCCATTTATATAAACTAAAAGATTCAAAATAATTTATGTTAACAAAAAACTGAATAGTGTTCATTAAAGACAGACTGAAGAGAGGAATGGATTACAAAGAAATACACAAAAAACTCTTGCAGATGTTAGGAACGTTTGTTATCTTGATAGAGAATATGGTTTTACAAATGTATACATCTGTCAAAAGTGATTCACTTTAATTATGTGCATTTCATGTGCTTTATTTATATCTCAATAAATTTGGGATTAAAAGAGTACTAAACTACATAATAAATACAAAACATAAATCAAGAGAGAATAACATTAAGTATATTAATCCCTATACTGTGCATGATTGAATTCTTCTATTAAAAGTAAAAAAAAATTGTTTTTCTTTAAGAAAATTTTCTAATAAGAAATGTTTAACATGCTAATGAAAGGTTAAAAATTAAAATGTATACAAAGATATACTGGGAAAATATAAATAAAAGAAAAGTTAAATGGAGCATTTTAAAGTCAGACAAGTTTACAAAAAAAAAAAACAGGGCAAAGAGATATTTTGCAATAAGAATGAACTATTTATAAAGAAGATACAGTGGTCACCAAACAACATGGCAGATAAATATGTCAAGCAAAAATATTTGAAAATGCAAAGAGAAGTTAGTAAAAATACAAATACAGTAGAAAGAGTTGATACACCTCTTTCAAAAATGGGTATATCTACCAGGCAAAAATAAGCAACTACTAGAGGAACTGACTGTATAATCAATAAATGAATAATGCAATCAATAACTATATTAGATATATAGAAAACCTTATGGCTTCTAATACAGAATATACAGTTTTGTCTTACCTCCATGTAGCATTTACAAAAACTGATCCTGTACTTTACTTAAATAAAAATATATGACGAGAAAATAGTTTGCAGGCTATATTTTCCATTCATAATAAATTAGAATGGAATTTTATCCATTTTATACAAAAGATAAAAGTAGCTTTCTAAGATACTGTCAGGTCTTAAATAACACCTGTCATTGGTCATGACACCCAAAATTTGTAAGCAGAAGATCTGGGATTAAATCTTCCCTCAAATTTCTGACTGTGTAACGTCCGGGGAGTCATACAACCCCTCTGAGAGTCCAAGTCTTATGAAATAGTGGTGATTCAACCCACCCTGCAAATTTTATAAAAGTTGCCAAAAACAAGGCCAATTGAAGGTATGTAGATTACAGCAGTTTTCAAATTATAAAGTACCATACAAACCTAGGGTTTCTGTAAGAAAATACATCCAAGTAGCAGTGAACTGAACTCACAAAAAGAATTTAGAAAAGAAAGGCTCTAGAAATATATTTTTCCTTTTTGAGGGTCTGTCTGTACATGTATGCAATGATCTTTTAAAATAAATCTATAAAAGACACACATACTTGAATAGCAGAAGCTGTAGCAAGTAACAATGATAACTTGTAACTAACTTTCAACTAATGAGGAGTAAAAGTCCCTCAGATAGGCACTACTTAAATATTTGATGACTAATAAATTAAATGTTAATTAAATACTTCAGTGATTCTCTTCCCTGACCAGCATATAATTAACATTTAATTTGTTATAAAATATTTAAAGTTATGAAATATCCTATGGCATCAAAATGTCTCCATCGTCAAACCATCTTGGGACAATGTGTCAAGGGCACAAGGGGTTAGACTGGCATTTAAACCTCAGGAGACAGAACATAAAAAGTGTCTTTTGTGATTTTCTCACATAAAGAAATTAAAAATGAAATAAGGGAAATCTCATTTTCCAATTGAATTTAACCATGGGTGTATAAGGAGGTGCTACTAAGGAGTAAAGGATGAAATAGGAATGAGGCACCCTTCCAGAACTAAAAGCATGCTATCTCATGGATGTTGCAACCACAAGTGGAAAACATTATTAAAAGTTACTTAGGAAGAAAGCACCATTCCCTTTGGCCTCTTTGAACTTGAAATACACCTAGACGAATAAGCATTAGGAGGAGGTAGATTGGACAGAATAATTACCTAGAAAGACAAGGAGTATCATGAGAAAGATGTCCTACCCCCAACTTCCCCCATGAGGCTGGCTGAAAGTCCCAGATAGAAATGCATTTTCCCCATTGGTTTGAAACTAACCTTAGAAAGTACATGAGTCTGGGCTTATAATAAGGAATGCAACAGCTGGTAGGGCCCAGAGAGCTGTGAAAAGACATCTAGCTAATAAGGATAGAGAGATTTGGGGTCTGGGAGTGAGCATTTGCATTGTTAGTCTTTAAACTAAGATCATATAGAATAGTCACCCTGGACAAAGGAACATTTCTTGTGGATCATCAGTGAACTATATGATGATCAAAGCTAAGGACAATCTTCCCAGAAAAGGCTCCCCTGACATATATCTACAACATCAAAGGGAACAGGTGGGTTTCTCTTGCAGAGACATGACTCGGGGATGCAGCCTCTCCTCTTCCATCCCCTCATTACCCTCTTGTGTACATAGCCTTCAGCACAACCCCAGTTCAGTGATTCAAAATGCACACATTTTCTATCAGAGGGGAGATCAGTATAGCATGGACACCAAACACTAGACCTTGGCCTTTACAAGGACCAGTTCCAAGAGCTTCTCAAACTCCCTAATTTCTATTATTTATGATGGTAAGACCACCTACTCAAACTCCCTTAGCATCCTCCCTCTTCTACCTAGTGTTTGAAAAGAGTCTAGTTCCATCCCTAGCCCTCTCCCCTACTCCAAGGAATACATTCGGCTCAAAAAATCCCATTCTGCTTGTTAGTAATTGATTTAGGAGTAAATAGGACCCTAATTCTTGCCAAAGAGATATAAGGAGAGGTCTACTGGAGCCTCTCTATGAAGAAGCAGACCCTAAAATCATTCATCCTCCTAACCCTTTGCTGGTTGTTGTGTCTATGCAACTCTGCAACAGTAGCAGACATCTCATCACCATGGGAGAGGTGTTTCTGAAGATAAAGCAAGACACTGAGGATGAAGATAGAAAGAATAAAAGAAGTGAACCATTTTTAATATTGGCAAGCTACAGAATTAAACTCCCCTAAGGATGCCCCACCTCTGGATTTTTTATACTGGGTCTTTTTATTTTTATTTTTTTAAATAATCTCTCCCCCCTCCCAGAATGCAGCCTTCTTCTATTGCTATCTTCCATTTTCTGCCTTTTAAAACTCATGTTAATTCTCTCCTACCTGGTCAACTTCCAGTCTTCTCACATGGTCCAACTCAATTTAACAAAATGAATTTAGTGTCCACTGTGTGTTGAGTACTAGAATTTATGATAGCAATAAAGTTTATACTAGTGCCATATAAATATTTCTAAAGTCTACATCACAATATGATTGGTATTGTCTCTTCCAAACAACAGTCCTCTTAGGTTGTTATATAATTTTAGATATAGGTGATATTCAAAATTGTCTCAATAATAGTGTCTACATCAGTAACTGACCTTCCTATACTTCCTTTAATTTTTACCCCACCCTCTACTCCAAAAAGTTATTTCATTCACCTCTGATTGCATGTTCAGAGGCAGCAAATCCAGGGAACAGATTTGAACTTAGCAAGAGACATCCATAAACTTCTGGGACTGAAGATGGCTTCAGTAAACACTATCATTTTGCAGTTGTTATCTTATAAATCGTGGTGTTCTCATTTGCTTTTCTCTACCTCTTCAGGTTCTATGGGACTACAAGTCCCGTTTCCCTGGATGGTACATACCTGCATTGTTTTGCTTTCCAGGAAACTAATTTGGTTTTGTTTTTGTTTTTACCTTCTCTGTGATCTGGTTCTCACTCCTGGCTTTACTCTCCAAGCTTCATCTTAATCACTGACCTGCTGCACAAGAAGAGCTGCTGCCAGTTACCCATTGTGTCAGATGTAGCCACTGCTCTAAGAAATATCAGCAAGAGTGAGAGAAATGCCTGCATAATATTGTGAAACACACTATGAATATAAGCCAGGCCAAATGACAAGTAATTTTTCACTGGGAAGCCAACAAAGCAATAAAAGAGAATTAGAAAGGGATGATGACATATGACTCAAATAAGAATACATGCATCCCCTGTTTTATTGTGCGTTGTGTTACTGTGCTTAACAGATACTGCGTTTTTTGACAAATTGAAAGTTTGAGCCAACCTGCAGCTAGCAATTCTACCAGCTCCATTTTTCCAATAGCATGTACTCGTCATGTCTCTGTATCACATTTTGATAATTCTCACATATTTTATCTGATATGTGATCTGTGATCAATGGTCTTAGTGTTACTATTCTAATTGTTTCAGGGCACACAAATGGCACCTATATAAAATAGCAAACTCAGTCAAAAAATGTCATGTGTGTTTTGACTGACTCCACTGACTGACCATTCCCCAGTCTCTGCCCTTTTCCTTGGACCTTGTTATTTCCTGAATCACAACAATATTGAAAATAGGCCAATTAATAATCCTACAATAATTTCTAAATGTTCAAGTGAAAAGAAGAGACACACATCTCTCACTCAAAGCCAAAAACTAGAAGTGATTAAGCTTAGTGAGAAAGATAAGTCAAAAGCCAAGATATGCCAAAAACTAGGCCTCTTGCGCCAAACAGTAGCCAACTTATGAATGCAAAAGAAATGTCATCAAAAGAAATTAAAATTACTATTCCAGTGAACACACACATGATAAGAAAGTAAAACAGATTTATGGCTAATATGGAAAACGTTTTAGTGGTCTGGATAGATCAAACCAGCAAACATGCCCTTAAGCCAAAGCCTAATCCATAGGAAGTCCCTGTCTTTAATTCTGTTAAGGCTGAGAGAGGTGAGGAGCCTGCAGAAAAAAAAGCAGAAGCTAACAGAGATGGGTTCCTGAATCTTAAGGAAAGGAGCTGTCTGCATAACACACAAGTGCAAATTGATGCAACAAGGGCTGATGTAAAAGCCACAGCAAGTTATACAGAAGATCTAACTAAGTGAGAAAGGTGGCTACCATAAACAACAGATTTTCAATATAGATGAAACAGCCTTCTATTGAAAAATGATGTCCAGGACATCCATAGAAAGAAAGGAGAATTCAGTATTTGGCTTCAAACCATCAAAAAATAGGCTAACTCTTTTGTTAGGACCAAAGACAGCTGGTTACTTTAAGTTGAGGCCAGTATTCATCTACCATTCCAAAAATTTTAAAGCCCTTAAGAATTATGTTAAATCTACTCTACGTGTGCTCTATAAATGGAACAACAAAATCCAAATGAGAGCACATCTGTTTACAACATAGTTTATGTAATATTTTACCTACTGTTGAGACCTACTGCTCAGAAAAAAGAATCATTTCAAAATAATTACTGCTTATTGATAAGGCATCTAGTCACCAAAGAACTTTGATGGAGATGTACAAGGATCTATGTGGTTGTGTCTACAGCCCACAGAACAATAAGTAATTTTTACTTGCAAGTCTTATGATTTAAGAAATACATTTTATAAAGCTATAACTGCCCTAGATAATAATTCCTCTGATGGAACTGGGCAGTCAACTGAAGCCTTCTGGAAAGGACTCACCATTCTAGATGCCATTTATAGCATCCTTGATTCATGGGGGGAGGTTAAAATACCAACATAAACAGATGTTTGAAAGAAGTTCATTTCAGTAGATTAGAATTGTCTTTTAGAGGAGGAAGTTTTGTTTTTGTTGTATTTACATGCCCATCGGTGATTCACTGGAGGAGCTGAGCACAGTGAAGTGTGTTTATGAGACATTACTTGAGCAAATGATGGATCTAGTGGTTTCCTTGCAGCCCACAGAGCCAAGATCTGTGATTCTTTTTATTATTATTATTATTATTCATGGGTACACATGTGTGTTCGTTACATGAACATACTGTGTAGCAATGGGAATTGGATCTCAGGTGGCCCATTCCCAAGATAGTGAACATTATGCCCCATAGGTGGTTTTTGAACTTTAACTCCCACTCCCCCTCCTCCCTTACTGGTGTCCCTAGCATCTATTATGTCTATCTTTGTGACCGTTTAGTTCCCATATATGAGTGAGCACATGTGGTGTTTGGTTTTCTGTTTCTGAGTCAGTTCACTAAAGATAATGATCTCTAGTTCCATCAATGTTGCTGCAAAGTACATGATTTCATTCCTTTTTTATGGCTGAGTAATATTCCATGGTGTATATATACCATACTTTCATTATCCACTGATCAGTTGATGGGCATTTAGGTAGATTCCACATCTTTGCAATTGTGAATTGTGCTGCAATAAACATGTAGGTACAGTTTTGTTTTGTTTTTTTATGTAATGACTTCTGTTCCTTTGGGTAGATACTCAGCAGTGAGATTGTTGGATCAAATGGTAAATCTACTTTTAGTTCTTTGAGTAATCTCTATGCCACTTTCCATAGAGTTTGTACTAATTTACACTTCTACCAACTGTCTATAAGTGTTTCCTTTTCTCCACATCTGCACAAGCATCTATTTTTTATTTTTTAATAGTGGCCATTCTGACTGGTATAAGCATCTCATTGCGGTATCTCATTGTGGTTTTATTTTATTCTTTTAACTTTTTATTTTAAATATGTGGGGTACAATTCAGGGTTAGGTATACAAATGTTCATTATGCAAGTACCCTTGTTGATGAGGTATGACCTTCCCCATCCCCTGGCAGTTTCCCACTACTGCCAATCCCTTTCTTAAAGTATTACAATAGTTGTTCAAGGTCCACTTATAAGTGAGAACATGTGATACTCGGTTCTTAGTTTCTGTGATAGATCATTCAATATTATAGACTCTAAGTCCATCCAAGTTGCTGCGAAGTTCATAATTTTGTCCTTTGTGGCTGCATAATATTACATCGTGTATATGTACCACACTTTTTAAATCTGGTTCTCTTTCAATGGGCAGCATGGTTGCTTCAATGTTTTTGCTATTGTGAATAATACTGCAATAAACATGCGTGTGCAGGTATCTTTTTCATAGAGTGATTTGAGTTCCTCCAGGTATATTCCCAGTAGGGGGATTGTGGAGTCATATGGAAGGTCGATTTTTAGATCTTTTAGGAATCACCACACTGTTTTCCACAGAGCTTGTACTAGTTTACACTCCCACCAACAGTGTAGAAGTGTTCCCTTTTCACTGCATCCTCTCCAGTATCTGTTGCTTTTTGAGCTGATGATGGACATACTGACTGGAGTTAGGTGGTATCTCAGTGTGGTTTTAATTTGCATTTCTTGGATGCCTAGTAAGGCTGGACATTTTTTCATGTATCTGTTGCCTGCTCGTATGTCTTCTTTTGAGAAGTGTCTATTCATATATTGTGCCCATTTTGTAATGGGGCTGTTTGTTTTTTTCTTTTTGGCACATTTGAGTTCCTTGTAGATCCTAGATGTTAGCCCTTTGTCAAATATACAATTGGCAACTATTTTTTCTGTCAGTGGGCCATCTACCCACTCTCTCAATGGTTTCTCTGGCTTTGCAGAAGCTTTTCAGTTTGATGAGGTCTCACTTGGCTATCTTATCTCTTATGACATGGGCTATTTAGGGTTTTGACCAGGAATTTGTTGCCTATTCTGATATCTGTAAGGGTATCCCCTACATTTTCTGATTCTTA
>CAUYQG010063116.1:0-26310 GCA_963574415.1 Tarsius wallacei
AGTGCTGGGATTACAGATGTGAGCCACCACACCCAGCCGAGATTTGTATTTTAATTAGTACCCACAGGTAATTGCTGTAACTAAGCAGGTTGGGAATACATTGCCTATTACTACAGAACAGGACTTTCCAAAATGGGATGCATGACTTGACCATCCATGGGGAAGTGGAAAGAAAATATTATAAATTCTATTTCTATATTTTTCATCCAAAATAAAGAGAAGTGTTACTGCTATTAAAATGTGGATTGGCACTAATACATGTGTATAAAATTCATTTAAATATACATATATTCAGGGTACATGATCAGTAAAGAGAAGTTACTCCTCCTCCAAGACTGGGAAGTAGTGGGAAGGAGAGTACCAGGACACTTTGACCATGGATCTTTCTCGAAAACCCTATCATCATGAAAGGTCACTAGCCCCATCAAGAGCTGGAATGGAGATCTTAATGAATCTTTGATTTCCTCCCCCATAAAGTTAAAAGCAAAGATAAACCAGATAACTCTTTGCATATGAACTTATAATAAGAACATAATAAATGCCACAGGGGTCAGAGCACAGGTTCATCCTGCCTGGAATTCTCTCTTTGAGGAAAGAAAGCTGGATTTTGCACGAACACCACTGTAATCTTTTCTAAGAGGATGAGTATCAGATAGGCTGGGCTTGAATCTGGGCTCAACCAGTTACTGCTCTGTGACTTCTGAAAGCATTATTTATGCTTTTGAAGCTTAACTAAAAAACTAATTGATGCCCATGGTAAAACAAAACCCACACACAAGACAGAAGGGACAAAAGACAGAAGGGACAAAAGACCTCCAGAGGCAATCACCAATACAGGTTTCTTGTGTATCTTCCAGAAATAGTCCATGCATCGCATGTATTACTTTGAAATTTTCAAAATAAGATTTTTCATGTTTTGTTTTTTAAGTCAGGGTCTCACTCTGTTGCCCAAGCTGGAATGCAGTGGCACGATCATGGCTCACTGCAGCCTCGACCTCCTGGGCTCAGATAATCCTTCTGCCTCAGCCTCCCAAGTAGCTGTGACTACAGGTACATGCCACTACACCTGGCTAATTTTTTAAAAAATTTTTTATAGAGACAAGATGTCACTATGTTGCCCGGGCTGGTCTCAAACTCCTGGGCTCAAGCAGTTTTCCCACCTTGGCCTCCCAAAATGCTGAGATTGCAGGTGTGAGCCACCATGCCTGGCCAAAATAAGATTTTTTAAAATATCAGATTGTTGGCCGGGCTCAGTGGTTCAGCCTATAAACCCAACACTTTGGGAGGCCAAGGCAAGTGGTCTGCCTGAGTCTGCGGGTTTGAGACCAGCCCGGGCAACTTGGCAAGACCTCGTCTCTACAATAAATAAATAAAAAATTAGCTGGGCGTGGTAGAGAGCAACTGTAGTTCCAGCTACTTGGAAGGCTGAGGTGGAAGGATCGCTGCAGCCCAGTAGGTCAATGCAGGAGTGGCTGTGAATATGCCACAGCACTCTAGCCTGGGTGACAGAGTGAGACTCCAACTCCAAAAAAAAAAAAAAAAATATATATATATATATATACACACACACACACACACACACATATCAGATTGTTATTTTTTAACACAGCATCTAATGTCACCAGGAAACATCAGTAATGGTGATGATATGTACATTATTCCTTATTTTGTAAATGCATTAAAATTAAACACCATTTTCACATTATCAAAAGACTACTTTACAGGAATTTTGTTAAGGGAAAGAAGGAGAGGGCCCACTATATTGCCAGGTAGTTAGAAAGTGCTCAAGATCTTTGGTGTCCTCCACCCAACTTGGACTGAATCTCATCCATAAGGTGAGGAGCCTGAAAAACAAGGATAACAGCCAAAAGGCCTACGCTTCCGCAGAAGGCCCTGGTCAGGCTCGATTTCAATCCTGATTGCTGCTATTTATCCCGAGTAATTAAGTTTCTTAAAATCCCAGTGCCTCAGTTTCCTCATCTGTGAGATGCGGATGATAACCATAGTATTTTCATCCTAGGTGCATTTTCAAAATTAAATGACATAAAACACGTAAAGTCCTTTGCACCCAGTAAGCTGTCAACAACAGGTAGCTCTTCTGATGATCAGAAGTGACATGTAACGGGAACAAGTGAGTTAATGATTCGAAAGTGCCTTGTAACACCGCAAAGCATTCAACAAACGTCGTGTGCCGCTTCCTCGCCATAGTTCGGTCGCACATGGATCCGGATGTGTCCCGGGCTGAACGACCTTAGCGGGCGCCCAGACGAAGCCCACAGTCCTCCTGCTCTGAGGCGAGCAGAGTTGCCCGGGCGGTGCCTCCCCCAGACCCCAGACAGCCAACTCATCCTCAGCCCTCCACTCGCGCCGGGACTGGCCTCCCCGCCCTGCCCTCTTGCGCTCCGGAAGCCAGAGGCCCCGCGCAAGAGAGAAGAGAAACCCTCCCCCACCTCCGCCGCTCTGAAGTTTATCAACGCCCTAAACTTTGTCCCGAACCTCTGCCCCCGCAAGCCAGAGAGCTCCCTCGCTCCCCGTGGGAAGGGGCAAGAAGCTGGCGCCCCAGGCTCACACCCCCTCCCCGCTCCCACGCCACACCACCGCTTCGAGACCGAGCCCTGGGCTGGAACCCCGGGCGGGAAGGAGAACTTGGCCGGGCGGTGGGGAGGTCGGGCGGGGGGGGGCGGGGGGGGCGTCACCGCGCGCGGAGAGGGCCAAAGAGGATGGGGAACGGGAGAGGAAGGGCTAGCGGAGGAGGGGGGAGACTCACGCTGGACAGCGTCCAGGCCAACCAGAGAGAGAAGCACCAGCAGGGCCAAAGCCACGGGGCGAGACATCGCGAACACAGCTGGGTCCACGGCAGAAATGCCCTCCCGACTCGGCGCTCCCACTTATATTCCAAGCGCACCTCGCCAATCAGGACCCGGCCCGCGGTGACCGTCACCCGTCTCCAAGTGCGCCGGCCTTAGCCAGGTTAGAGAGAGGGACTTTCCTGTTTTCGGTTTCCTTTTCTTATAAAGTCTCGTGATGCTTAGGAAGGCGGGCCTGGACTGAGTGGGTTTGCTGTCTGTGATTCGGTGCGCTCGGATCTGGAGTGCGCGCCGGAGTTTGGGGTTCCCGACCCTCATCCTAGGATTTCAGGCTGAGAGCGCCTTCATCGGTGTCTTTGCTTTGCAAACTGGCCCCAGAGATGCTAAGTGACTTGGTAACGGTGTCCTAGCCCGTTAAGAGCCTAGGACTTGCGGTTTGCATTCGAGAAAACGGAAACCCAGAAAAATTAAGAGCGTTGAAATGTGCCTGGCGGAACGAGGACTTCGGTGTATAACTATAACCCTGGAATACACTTCAGGGTTTCCCGATTCTCTGGGCAAGAAAAATGGTCCCAGGAACCTTAAGGCTACCTGAGGACAGTTCAGAAAACCACCCAGAGCAAATGAGGACCTTTCATGCTTCTTGAACTCCAGGAAAAAGTTTCTTTTTGGAATGTTCTGTCCTAGGAAGCTCCTCCCAGTATCCTCGCTGTTGTTTAGGTAATTTTCTTTGTTCTGTCGATTTGTGGGGAAAAGCGACCACTGGCCGGGCGCGGTGGCTCAAGCCTGTAATCCCAGCACTTTGGGAGGCCGAGACGAGAGAATTGTCTGAGTCCAGGGGTTCGAGACCAGCCTGGGCAACTTGGCGAGACCTCGTCTCTACAATTAAAAAAAAAAGAATGGAAAAGAAAAGCTACCACTGGTAGCAGAAGCAGTAACTGTTTGATTGGAGCTTTAGAATTTCCAGAGCCCTTCGAATTCATCATTCCCTTAGAGTTATCACCCTAGAGTGGGCCTGGGGCATAGTAGATACTTGGTATGAATGAATGCGTGAATACATGAGTAAATTCTAGGAAGTAAGAAATACTCCATTCCTTTTATGAATAGGGAAAACAAAGGCTAAGACAGTAGGATTCAAACTCTGGCCTGATTCTATCAGCATGCGTTAGACACTGGGAGACAAAAGGCTTGGCAATTTTAGTGAGAGTTTGAACTTCATCTGCCGTGGGCCCAGACTAAGAACGTTAAACCCACTGACTCTAAGAGCGAGACAGTGTCAGGCAAACTCACTAAGAAAACCTATACTCTAACGATACCATAAATAAGGCCGGGCACGGTGGCTCAGCCTGTAATCCCAGCACTTTGGGAGGCCGAGGCAAGGGGATTGCCTGAGCCCGGGGGTTCGAGACCAGTCTGGGCAACTTGGTGAGACCTCGTCTCTACAATAAATCAAAAAATAAGCCGGGCGTGGTGGCATGCTAGTAGTTCCAGCTACTTGGAAGGCTGAGACGGAAATATCGCCTGAGCCCAGCAGGTCGAGGCTGCGGTAGCCATGAGCATGCCACCGCACTCCAGCCTGGGTGACAAGAGTAAGACTCCAACTCAAAAAAAAAAAAAGGTACCATAAACAAGGTGCTGCCATGTTGTGGCTACTGAGTCACTGTAATGACTCGGTCTTTTCTGGGTGAAACAGTGAGAAGAGGAAGTAATAGCGTTAGTGTTGCATTGTCCCATGGTTACAGGGAGGGGAGGCAAAGATTTTGGAAATCACCAGGGTTTTCAGTTTAAAAAGAGTGGCTGTACTTCCCCCAAGGAGCACAACAAATACCTTCTGGGTTTCTTTTAGTATTTTTAGACTTTTAATAATCCCTATTGTGGAGGCCATTTCTAAACTAGAGAAAATAGAATACACTCCATTGACCTAATGAAATGAGATAACGCACTTGGAGAGTCTCCCACAGTACCTAGCACATAGTAAGTGTTCTATAGTGTTTAATAAGCATAAAATTATAATTATTTACCTAGTTTTTCTACCAGCCCCCTTTCTATAACTCTGAAATATAAGCATAATTGTTATTCCTCCCACCTCAGCCTCCCAAAGTTCTGAGATTCAGGCATGAGCCACCACACCAGTTTTCTATGTGTGGCGGAACTCTTGTATTTTTCTTGGATTTACAATTTATGACATATTTTGAAATCAGAATGAAAATTAGATAAACTATTTTTTAAAAGTCAAGAGCACCGACTAGGAGGGCAAGTTTTAGAAATCCATAAACACGACAATTTAATAGTTTTTATCTCCCAGTAGTGCAGTTAACAGATGGGTTGGGCTTTTTTTTCTATATGATTTTCTTTAAAAATTGTTTACAGTGAACATTTATTCAAAATGGTAAATGTTGGCAAAAAATTCAGAAAAACTGGAACTCTCATACACTCCTAGTGGTAATGTAAAGTGGTATAAGCAATTTGGTCTCAAACTGCTGGGCTTAAGCAATCCTCCCACCTTGGCCTCACAGCATGTTAGGATTACAGACATCAGCCACCACACCCGCCTGGTATAAACAATTTGGAAAATAGTTCGACAGCTTTTTAAAAAGTTAAACATATGCTGACCATAAGATCCAGCAACTCTACTCAAGGTATTTGCCCAAGAGAAAATGAAAGCACAAAGACTTCAACACAAATGTTCATAGCAGCTTTATTTGTAATAGTGAAAACTAGAAACAACCCAAACATCCATCAACAGGTGAATGGGGTACTCATGGTAGCTCACACCTGTAATCCAGGCAATTTGGGAGGCCAAGGTGAGAGGATTGCTTGAGCCCAGGAGTTCAAAACTGTGGTGAGCCGTAATCATACCACTGCACTCTAGCCTGGGTGACAGAGTGAAACTGTCTCAAAAAAAAAAAAAAAAAATCAGAAAAGAAACAAAAGAAAAAAAAAAGGAAAGAAACAAGAACACATTGTGGTATACATAAGTGCAACGAAGTACTGTCAGTAACAAACAAGGAATGAACTATTGATACAACAAATGAATGAAGAAATTCGTTGAATGAAAGAAGCCAGACTGAAAAGAGTATATATTATATGATTCTGTTTCCAAGGAGGGACCCAAAAACCCAGAATTTATTTATTAAAAAATGTGTATTTATTCTTGCATATTTAAACTTCAGTCACCTTCAAAATACTCTCCATTTGAAGCAATACACCTATTGAGATGCTTTTTCCACTACTCAGAACAGTTTTTGAACTCATCAATGTTGATGCCTTTTAGTGCTTCTGGCTTTTTTTGTTTCACCTCTTCCACATTGGTAAAACGTTTCCCTTTGAGGGCATTTTCAACAAGGAAACAAACAAACAAAAAAGTCTCACTCTGTTGCCCAGACTGGAGTGCAGTGACCGCTCCCGGCCACCACAGCCTCGACCTGCTGGGCTCCGGCGATCCTTCCACCTCAGCCTTCCAAGTAACCGGAATTACAGGCACGCGCTTACCACGCCCGGCTGATTTTTTGATTTATTGTAGAGATGAGGTCTCGCCAAGTTGCCCAGGCGGGTCTCGAACCCGCGGACAGGGATCCTGCCATTATTGGTAAAAAAAAAAAACTGTTGAACATTCAGCACAGTGTGGGCAGGTGCACTCATAAATCACCCATCATGAAACGGGCAAATGCTTTGAAAGCATCTTCAAAAAAAATTCACCGAAGTGGAATGCAGCCTCTCACAACAATGCTAGCTGGTACATTGATGCCAATGGGCTCCTAAAACACTTACCTAGCAGGGGAAGCCTGTACTACAAGGGCCCACACTCCAAAAAGTAATTCCGGGTTTTTTTGGGGGGGTCCCCTGTCGTATATAAAACTTTGGAAAGGCAAACTAATCTATAATGACAGAAAGCAGATGAATGGTTTCCAGGGGCCAAGACTATCATAGAAGCATGAGGAAACTTTGGGAATGATGGATATATTCATTATCTTGAGTTAAATGATGGTTTCACAGGTATATACATATTTTAGAACTTATTGTATGCTTTAAGTGTAATTATTGTGTGTCAATTATAACTATTTAACAGGACAAAGCCAGGCACTGTGGCGTGCGCCTGTTAGCCTCAGCGACTTGGGAGGCTGAGGCAGGAGGATCACTTGAGGTCAGAAGTTTGAGCTAGACTGGGCAACATAGCAAGACCTTGCATCTAGAAAAAAAAACAACAGCAAAAAGAAAGACAAATCCTAAATGCACAAATACTTGTATTGCTGCTAGGCAAAGAAACAATGACATAAATGAACAGAAAGAAAAAGGATATTTAAATGGGGAGAAAATAGGAATAGGTTAAATTTCAAATAAGCTGGGTTACACCTGAGTGGATCTCAGCCAACAGTTTTCAGAGGTGGGCTCATCCGAACAGTCAGAAGAGCTAGGCCCACTGGAGATGAGAGTTACAAGCATTGATGGGATGTTTGTGCTGGGCTCTTGCAAATGATATGTCATTAATTCCTTGTTATTCAAAATGTGACCAATACTTCACCAGAATCAACAAAACACGGAGGATTTCTTAGAAATGCAAGTTTTGGGACCCATTCCAGACTTACTGAATCTGCCTTAACAACATGCAAGGCGATTCATATACATATTTAAGTGTGTGACTGGATGCGGTGACTCACACCTGTAATCCCAGCACTTTGGGATACTGAGGTGGGAGGATGGCCTGAGGTCAGGAGTTCGAGACCAGTCTGGTCAATTAATAGTGAGACCCCCTCCTCCTCAATTAAAATAATAAATAATAGTAATAATAATGCAAATAAAGTGTACTAAGCTGCTGACCCAAACTACACAACAACCTAGAAGGTAGATGTTATTTTCATTTACAGATAAAAAGACTGAGACTCAGAGAGGTAAGATACTTCCCAAGATTGCCCTGAGCTGGGATTCAAATGCTGGTCCATCTGACTCCAAAGACCTCATTCTTTCCACTAGAAAATCACTTTGGGTACTTTCTGAGAAGGGATTCATAAGAAGGAGTAACTGGGAGGCTTGGACACCAGGGCAAAGGTAGAAGCATATGAGAAGGTGAGGTGAGGGGAAGTAGATACACAGGAACCAGAACCATGATGTATAGTGTTATTTTTTTAGCTGACATTTCTTTTTCTCTTCCCATAAAAGTAATATATACATATGATAGAAAATTGAAACATACTAAAAACTGTAAAGAAGAAAATTAAGGCTGGTCTGAGTGCAGTGGTATTTATAACTAATTGACCACAGCCAGTTACAGATTTCTTTGTTCCTTCTCCACTCCCACTGCTTCCCCTGACCAGTCAAAAAGAAGACGAAAAGTAAAATCACTGATAATCCTACAACCCAGAGATAACCATTTTTAAATGGTATAATTTAAGGAGTTTGAAGATTGCTGCCTGCTCACAAAGTACCTCCTGGTTAGGTCTGTTTTGGGACTGGAAGCTTTCAGTCTTATGTATTAATTCTACTAAATTCAGCAAATGTTGGTGAGTATAGGCTTTATGGAAAATATTAGTATTTATGGAAACCAAAGGAGAAGAAGACACCAGACCCTGCCCACCAGAAGATTTCAATCTGGAGTTAAAAATCAGCCCAATAAGTAATTTATGAGTACCTACCTAAGGTGTTCATCCTAATTGACTTTTCAGATTTGAGAGGTTTTATATAATGGGCTACAGGCCCAAGGAAAAAGAAAACAAAGAAGATTTTCTTTTTATTGGCGATTACTAAATCAGACACCATAAACTGGTGGGATTAAAAACCTCCCAAGATCCATATGAGGCAAGTACTGTTATCCTTATTTGAGGGAAAGTAAATGGGAACAAAAGTTGAGAGTCAGAGTATCTGGTTGGCAGGGAATCTGTCTGCCTCAAAGGATTGTGTGTAACCACCACACTCTGCCAGTTGCCAATTTGTTTTTATTGGGACAATCATACAAACTTGATGTTAAAAAAAAAAATCAACCAGTACAGAAGTATAAAATCATAATTCCTCCAAAATTACAAATTACTTAATTACAAGTTCAATAAATGAATGTCTGACCATGGCACAAATACTAACAATTGGAGATCTACCAATTGAAAGTGCAAGTTCTCCTCCTGCGTCTCCTCCCATCTCACTCTCCTCCACTTGGAAACCATTGTTTTTTGTTTTTTAAACTTAATAATATGATTTATTTAAACAACAGAGCAGTGACAATTATCTCAGGAAATATTTTAGAATGGATTTTTAAAAGAAATGATAGCTTGTAAGCCACACTAAAATGAAAGTGTAATCACCAGTTGCTTTTGTGGGTTCCATGAGACCCTGAGACTGGGTTATTTTAAACAGATCGGTTTCTTCATTTGAGAGGATTACTGGTCTGGGAGCATTGAATTTTGTTTGGGTTTTAGGGTTCAAGATGTTAACAAGTACCTTTCATGCTTCTGTTCATGGCTTCAGTTGACTTTCTCATTCACCTTTGTGATAACCAATATATAGCACATATTTTGCACCAATTTTCCCTTGTTGAATAATAAGCTAGAAGACAGGATTGTGTGCACCTGGATAAGTGAACTTATACAAAGATTGAGATCAAGTGGGAGGGCAAGAAACCATTGTCAAGGTTTGGTGGATATATAACGTATGGGTATATATTGCTTATAGTTTGAAAAATGGGAAATTTATAACTGCAAAGATAATTATCATTGTTTATTTAGAACACCACACCCACTAAAAGCATAAAAGGAATCAGAGGTGGTATCAGTTGTCAGCTTGGATGGAGAGATGGATTAGGTAAATGTTGAAGCCAAAACCTTTGAACTGCTTGGGGGTAACAGGTCACCCCAGATGCCAAGAATTAGACACAGTCCCTGGAGAAAACTATACCCAGTTACTAAGTTATTGGCACAGTATCCTTTGGGTGTTTCCCCCTTGTAGGTCTAATACTTGGGTCTTCATCTCAGTTCCTGCTTAAAACTGCACAATTCTAACTTGGATATTTCTTGCTTATCTTGGATTCTGTGCAGCACTATTACAAATAAAGACTCTCCTCCAAATATGTACTCTCTTTCCCTTTTGACAAATGCCCCTCAGCCACAGCTTCCCACTTTCCAGCTTGCCAAGCTGACACTTGCCCTGGTTGGTCCTTTCTGACTGTCCTCTGCTACTGTTAGACCTGAATCACATCTGATACTCTCCACCCTCTGATGTTTGAACTTTTCTAAACTCTTCCCCTAAAGGAGAACTATGAAGAAGCCAGGAAGAATTATTTAGTAAAGAATCAAAAATTTAAGGCAAAATAAATAGCACAAAATTGTGAGGGATGTGTACACAAGATCCACTTACACACACAGAAGGAGCAGTCAGGATACACAGGAAGGAGCCAGTAAATAGAAGGATGATGAGTTTGTCATTATTTTTATTATCATCGTTGTTACTATTATTCTTTTAACTGTAGATCAACTTGCCACAAATAAGTTTACTAAAAATACAATTTATCATATGTAAGATTAGCCAAAATCTATTTAGTGATCAATGACAGCAAAACCTAAGCTAGGACTGCCCCTCTGATCGTTCGATGCCCTTTGGGTGTGAGTGGGTGAGGTGGGTTCCCCATCTATCTCCAGAAGCCAACCCATGGCTGGTGGGAGGTGGCTCAGTGAGCATATACTCAGGGTTTACTAGGAAGAAGGGGGGTTTCCACAAATTTGAGATCATTTTATTTGTATATATTTATATTTATGTATAAACATATTTATATATACTTATTGAACTTGATTATTTTTTATTTTTTATTTTTTGAGTTGGAGTCCCACTCGATCGCCCAGACTGGAGTGCAGTGGCCGTCCCCGGCCACCGCAGCCTCGACCTGCTGGGCTCCGGCGATCCTTCCGCCTCAGCCTTCCGAGTAGCCGGAATCACAGGCGCGCGCTACCACGCCCGGCTAATTTTTCTGATTTATTGTAGAGATGAGGTTTCACCTGCCCAGGTGGGTCTCGAACCCGCGGGCTCAGGCAATCCACTCACCTCAGCCTCCCAAGGCGCGGGATTACTTTTTTTAAATGTTTAAAATATATTTAGAAACAGTGTCTCACTCTGTCACCCAGGCTGGAGTGCAGTGATGCGATCCTAGCTCACTGCAGCCTGGAACTCCTGGACTCAGTGATCCTCAGTCTCCCAAGAGCTAGAACTACAGGTATGTGCCACCATGCCTGGCTAATTTTTTGATTTATTGTAGAGACAAGGTCTCACCATGTTGCCCAGGCTGGTCTCGAACCGTGGGCTCCGGCAATCCTCTCGCCTCTGCCTCCCAAAGTGCTGGGATTACAGGTATGATCCACTGTGCCCAGCACTTTTATTTTCTTTTTCTTTTTTTTTATTTTTAAATTTTTTATTTTAGAGATGTGGGGTACAATTCAGGGTTAGGTATACAAATGTTCTTTATGCAGGTACCCTTGTACTTTTCTTTTGAGTTGGAGTCTCACTCTGTAGCCCAGGCTGTAGTGCAGTGGCCGTGGTAGCACACTCACAGCCACTGCAGTCTTGACCTGCTGGACTCTGGCGATCCTTCCACCTCAGCCTTCCAAGAAGCTGGAACTATAGGTGTGCCCCACCACACCCAGCTAATTTTTAAAAAATTTACTGTAGAAGTGAGGTCTTGCCATGTTGCCCAAGCTGGTCTCAAACTCCTGGGCTCAGGTAATCCTCCACCTTAGCCTCCCAAAGTGCTGGGATTACAGGCTGAGCCACCGAGCCCTGCCTACTTTCATTTAATAAAATATCATAGATTTTTCCATGTCATTATATGCAGAACTGGCTTAGACTTTTCTCCATATCATACCTATGGTAGGCAGAATGATTCCCTTCCCCACCCCCTGCAAAAATGTCCATATTGTAATCCCTAGAACCTGTGAATACATTATTTTACATGGCATAAGAGATTTTGCAGATGTAAAGGACCTGGAGATGAGGAGATAACCAAGGATTATTTGGTAGGCCCAGTGTAATCACATGGCTCCTTAAAAACAGAGTACTTTTCCTGACTGTGGTCGGGGAAACCAAGACTGTGGAATAATTATCAGAGAGGTGCAACAAGCTGGCTTTAAAAATGAAGGAACGGGTCATGAATCAAGGAATACAGGCAGTCTCTATAAGCAGGAAAAGACAAGAAAATGGATTCTCTCCTAGAATCTCCAGAAGGGAATGCCACCTGCTGATGCCTTGATCTTAGTTCCATGAGATTTGTGTTGGACATCTGCAGAAATATAAGACATAAATTGTGTCGTTTTAATTTACCAAGTTTGTAGAAATTTTTTACAGCAGTAATAGAAAATCAGTTCACCCCCCTTTTCGAGAATCATACACATTTGGGCCTTGGTTGCCAGAGTTTAGTGTAGTATAAATATTTGCCTTTCAAAGTCAAGTTTACCTTTTGGTTAACCAAACTCTGGCCACACAGAGCATTTTGTGCATACTCATATTGAAGGCAGGGTGTCATCAGGTTCACAACTAGGAGTTTTGCCGAAGCCTGGTTTGGTCAGGAGCCCTGGTCCTCCCTTCCTATTACTGCTCCCAACTGAGCCAAGTCAGCCCCATGATGTGGGCCTAGCACACAACACAAATGGCAGACATCTGTCCTGCTGGTGCTGCCATTTCCGGGCCATTTCCCAAATGCCGTACTCCAAATGGGCCAGGCCACTCCTCTACCTGCTGTTGCCAGTGTTAAAGAAAGAACAAGAGTAACAAGAGGGGCCTCTAGTTCCCAAGACAAAAATGTCCCAAAGCTTTGGTTTCCTTCTTAGCCTGGCCTAAATGCTTCTAGAGCCTGGCCCCAACCTCTCCATCCTGGTCTCAGTGCTCAACACAGTCATTCAGTCATTTAACAAATCTTTACTAAGTGCCTGTTAATGCCTCGGCACTGGGCTGGCTCCAGGGAAAGGTTCCCCTTTCCTCCCCACCCCAGCTCATAGACTCTGGTTTATAGACCTGTACATAAATTATAATACCAGGAAACTAACACTACCAGGAGGTATTAAGGAGAATCCTGCAGAGGACCTTTGTTCCAAGGAAAATAACTATGGCACAGGTGATAATGAGCTTTTTTTCCCTCTCTTGCTGTTTGTCTTCTTTTTGATATTTTAAAGAGCTTTTCACATAGCTTTACATGAAAATTCATGGTCCTTATGAAAAATTCAATCAGTATAGTAAGAATAAACTTTTAAATTACCGGTTTTTCTACCAACCAAAGACAACCACTGCTAATGCATTATGTTTATTCTCAAACTTTGTCTATTCATATATAGGTATATAAAATATGAATATATATTTATCAAGATGTAACTATTTTGCAAACTGCTTTTTTATTTAACCACCATATCATAGACTATTTATTTATTTATATGTGTCTGGGTCTCACTCTGTCACCCAGACTGGAATGCAGTGGCACAATCATGACTCACTGTAGCTCGACCTCCTGGACTCTAGCAATCCTTCCCTCTCAGTCTCTTGAGTAGCTGGGACTACAGGCACGTGCCACCATAACCAGCTAATTTTTTTATTTTTTGTAGAGACGAAGTTTTGCTATGTTGCCTAGGCTGATCTTGAACTCCTGGGCTCAAGCAATCCTCTTGCATTGGCCTCCCAGAATGCTGGGATTGTACAGGTGTGAGCCACCATGCCCAGTCTATTTCTATAATAATAAAGATCTTTGTTTATACTTTTATAGTAATTTATTTATTTATTTATTTATTTTTGAGTTGGAGTCTCACTCTGTTGCCCAGGCTGGAGTGCAGTGGCATGTTCATGGCCACTGCAACCTCGACCAACTGGGCTCAGGCGATCCTTCCGCCTCAGCCTTTCAAGTAGCTGGAACTACAGGCACATGCCACTATGCCCAGCTAATTTTTTGATTTGTTGTAGAGATGAGGTCTCGTCAAGTTGTCCAGGCTGGTCTGGAACCCGTGGACTCAGGTAATCCTCTTACCTTGGCCTCCCAAAGTGCTGGGATTATAGGCATTAGCCACTGCACCCAGCTCTTTTATAGTATTTTATTATACAAATATACCATAAATTTTTTTTAAAACCCAATCCTGTACTGGGGATGTTTCCAGTTTTTCCCTATTGTGTAACTGCCTACACACTGTGAAACTGCCCTCCAGAGTCTTTGTACCAGGATATTCTCCCATTATAATATAAGAGGGGTACTTATCTCTCCATACCATTCCCTAAGCTGATTATTATCATTGAAAAAATATAACTTCTTGTTTTATTTATTTACTAATTCATGTGTTTATTTATTAACAATGGGGTCTGGCAATGTTGCCCAGGATGACCTCAAATTCTTGGGCTCAAGTGATCATCCCCCCGCAGCCTCCCAAGCAGCTAAGACTACAGGTATAGGCTACCACACCTGGTTATACTTTGTATTTTTAAAAGTCAGTTAGATTGAGTAGTTTTTCACATGTTTATTTGTTATTTTGTGTTTCTTATTCTGTGAATTTCTTATTTATAGTTCTATCATCCAAAGTTCCTAGTCACTGGGAATAGATATTGCCTAATGTATCAGAAAAGGAGTTTATTTAAGAAATATCTGTTAGCTGTTGGAAACAACTACCAGGTGAAGAATACACAAAGGTTAATTCTACAACGTTAGGACTCTGAAGACAATTGCCATCATCACCTAGGGGGGCTCTGCCAACTTGGATGAGTTGACCTCTTCTAGCCTTAGGTCACCTGCCAGAATTGGCAACAAAAACCAGCCCGGGCCTGAGCCAGCAGCACTGTCACCCCTGTCCTCCTCACCCTCCTGGACAGTGAATTCCACCAGCCCAGATTCCTAGAGGCCTTGCTGGAGATCAACTACCAAGTTTTAGGTAGAACAAGATGGGATATTGATTTCATCATCTCCAGAAAGCAAAACCTGGGTTTTTAAACAGAGAAAATCAGAGGGAGTGCACATGGTGGAGACAGAAGTTGGTGACTGCATTCTCTGCTTTGACAAGACATTGAGTACCATTTCTGAAAGGTAACTTTATTTGATTAATTCTGGAGAGTTTGGGAAAACGAGCAATTTTAGAAAAGAATATTTTATAGGTACGGATGTGTTGGCTATGAAACTGAAAGACATCCTGCAATTTATCATCAGCATCAAATCTCCATTAAGCAAATATAGTCATATCCAAATTCTACTTAGAACTTTTAAAGCTAATAATTGAAATATTCAAGGAGGCAACTTTTTTTCTTTTCTTTTTTTGTTTTGGTAGAGTTAATTTCTGGCCCATGAATAATTTTGGGGTCACAGCAGTGGTGTCAACCATTCAAATTTTATGCTAAATCATATATATGAAAATAAGTAGAAAATTAGAACTTAAAACTCCAAACTATTTAAAGATGATAAAAGAGGCTGAAAATGCAATAAATTGCCACAGTCATTAAGAATCTCTTCCAACTTGTTTTCAGGCATTTGTCTTTTTTTTTTTTTTTTTTTTTGAGTTGGAGTCTCACTCTATCACCCAGACTGGAGTGCAGTGGCCGCTCCCGGCCACCGCAGCCTCGACCTGCTGGGCTCCGGCGATCCTTCCGCTTCAGCCTTCCAAGTAGCCAGAACTACAGGCGTGCGCTACCACGCCCAGCCAATTTTTTTGATTTATTGTAGAGATGAGGTCTCGCCAAGTTGCCCAGGCGGGTCTCGAACCCGCGGGCTCAAGCAATCCACTCACCTCAGCCTCCCAAAGTGCGGGATTACAGGCTGAGCCACCGAGCCTGGCAGGCATTTGTCTTATGTCTGAGACAAATTTAATTTAAATGTGAAAGGAAAATCTTTACTTTTGTCTGTGCAAGTCATCATATTTATTTAATTGTACTTAAGTGTGCATCAGAAATATTTTGCAAAGTTCAGTCATAATTGATTTAAGCCATATTAATAACTGCATTTTCCTAAGTTTGAAAATTTTTTCAAATGTCTTAGGTGATTTAAATAAATGAACATTGATCCTAAATGCAGCAGCAAACAATCTGGTCTTTGTTTTTGTTTTTGTTTTTTTTGAGTTGGAGTCTTAGTCCTTCGCCCAGGCTGGAGTGCAGTGGCATGCTCACGGCCACCCCAGTGTTGACCTGCTGGGTACCAGTGATCCTTCCGCCTCAGCCTTCCAAGTAGCTGGAAGTACAGTCATGCACTACTACACCCGGCTAATTTTTGTTTGTAGAGATGAGGTCTCGCCAAGTTTCCCAGACTGGTCTTGAACCTGCAGGCTCAGGCAATCCACTCGCCTTGGCCTCCCAAAGTGCTGGGATTACAGGCTGAGCCCAGCCACAATCTGTTTTTAAAAGTTTATCTTACCCAGAGGTTTCCTTGTAAATCTGACAGTTACCGATTAATCATAGAAAGTCTTAATATGTTAAATTATAAATCATCTGAGAATTACCTGTCTATGGATTGAATATAGACTTAGAAGACAAAGTCTTAACTTTTCTCACTCTATGCACCTTTCCTGTAAAATATAAATAGAGCATGGTTTTGAGAACATCAACATTTTTGAGTTTTTATAACCAAATATTATATCTCAGCATAAAATGTCAGTAAAAATAGTCACTTTACACACTTAAACTATATTCCCCAAAGCTCATATTTTTATAATTAATGTGAAATATTATTTGGGAGACCAAGGCAGGAGGATTGCTTGAGGTCAGGAATTTGTGACCAGCCCTGGCAACATAGTGAAACTTCATCTCTACAAAAAAATTAAAAAATAAGCAAGGTGTGGTGGTGTGCACCTCTAGTCCCAGCTACGTGGGAGGCTGAGGTAGGAGGATTGCTTGAACTCAGGAGTTCGAGGCTGCAGTGAGCTATGATCACACCACTGCAGCCTGGATGACAAAGCAAGACCCTACCTCTAAAAAAAAAAAAAAAAAAAAAAACCAGGCACGGTGGCTCACACCTATGATCCCAGCACTTTGGGAGGCGGAGGCAAGTGGATTGCCTGAGCCTATGGGTCCAAGACCAGCCAGGGCAACTTAGCGAGACCTCATCTCTACAATAAATAAAAAAAGTAGCCAGGCGTGGCAGCACGCGCCTATAGTACCAGCTACTTGGAAGGCTGAGGCGGAAGGATCACCTGAACCCAGCAGGTTGAGGCTGCGGGGGCTGGGAGCGTGCCACTGCCCTCCAGCCTGGGCAACAGAGTAAGACTCCAACTCAAAAAAAAAAAAAAAAAAAGTAATGTTTTTTTTATTTAAATTAAAACCATTTTTCTTTTTGAAGAAGTAAAGAGCATGGTCAAAGATTTCTCAGTCTCCATAACAACACAGACATTCACGCTTGATTAAAGTATAGGATTTTAAAAGTAAATGTCAGAGAAAACAGTACTTTTAAAAATATTATCTGCCAATGGTTTTATGCTACCAGGTGGAAATAAAATTCTTTTGACTTTATTTATGGTTTTATATCTTAAATTGGCCGGGCTCGGTGGCTCAGCATGTAATCCCAGTACTTTGGGAGGCCAAGGCGAGTGGATTGCCTGAGCCTGCAGGTTCAAGACCAGTCTGGGAAACTTGGCGAGACCTCATCTCTACAATAAATCAAAAATTAGCCGGGCGTGGCAGCACACACCTGTAGTTCCAGCTACTTGGAAGGTTGAGGTGGAAGGATTGCCGGAGCCCAGCAGGTTGATGCTGGGGTGACCATGAGTGTGCCACTGCCCTCCAGTCTAAGCAATGGAGTGAGACTCTAATTAAAAAAAAAAAAAGTCTTAAATTTTTATGTAGACAAATCTGTTAACTCACCGTTCATGACTTATGGATTTGGGATGATGGTTAGAGGGGCCTTCTCCACATTTTAAAAAACTCACACACATTTTCTTTGAGTATTTTTTAGATTTAATTTTGTTAATACTTAACTCTTTGCTTCATCTAACATTTACTTTGGCATAAATATGTCTTCAGAAGTTTTACTTTTTTTAAAGTCAAATTTACATATCTTTTATGATTCCTGGCTTAGATATCACAAAGTATGCTTTCTTAGAATGACATCTCTTGGACACAGGCTAGAGTAGGACACAACCAGGTGTTGGCAATAATCCCTACCTGGAGAAATCTCTGAGGGGAAGGACTATTATTTTTCATTCCAATTCAGCTCAGTCAGTGTCTACTGAGAACTTATTCTGTTCCAGATACTGGATTAAGTGCTTGGGGTCCAAAGATGATGAACACCATCCCTGCTCTCAAATATGGGGTGGCAAACATAGAAACTCAGTGTGGTAGGTGCAACGAGCAAACAGCATGAGGATCAACGAGTACCTGGAAGGGAGGAAGGTGTCTGAGAAAGCTTCTTGGAGGAGATGAAGCCTGAGCCAAGTTTGTTCTTCCCATTTGAATAATTAGAATATTGGAGTACAACAATTCAATAAATCACCTGAAACCACCTTCCAATTAAAATAACTCTTACTTTGTACCTTCATTTTGCTTGTGTGACATCATGAACAGCATATTACCTGCTAAGATATACACTTTCAGTGTCATTGAAAAGAAAGACCTGGGACAAGAAGCTGCCTTCATCAACAATTGAATATAACTCCCAGACCAATGATGAGGGACATCCTGGTGCAGAGTGGTTATGAAAGGGGATGCCAGTGGAAACCTTATCTCCCCACACAACTATTTCTGAAACTCAAACTAGAAGGCGAGGAACTTTCAGACAGAAGGTTAGTTGCCTTTCATGACAATCAGGGTCATATCTTTGGGGTTTTTTTTTTTTTTTTTTTGAGTCAGAGTCTCACTCTGTTGCTCAGGCTGCAGTGCAGTGGCATGATCATGGCTCATCGCAGCCTCAACCTCCTAAGCTCAGAAGTTATCATTCCACCTTAGCCTCCCAAGTAGGTGGGACTACAGGCGCATACCACCACACCTGACTAGTTTTTAAAAAAACTTTTTGTAGAGACAAGGTATTGCTATGTTGCATAGGCTGGTCTCGAACTCCTGGGCTCAGGCAATCCTCTTGCCTTGGCCTCTCAAAGTGCTAGGATTACAGGTGTGAGCCATCGCACTGGCCAGAGTCAGATCTGAAAGGAGCTTATGCTTATGTAAAGAACAGGACATGAAAAATACTGAGGTGTTTTTCCTGGGAGGTGTCTGATCTGACAAAAGGACTTGGAAATCATCAGCATCTAGGTGTTAGGAAAACAAAAGTGGGTAGGATTGCCTGGGGATATCAGGTTGCAGAAGATTTAACCTTTTGAGGATCCTTGATCCCTTTATGAATGTGATAAAAGCTATGGAAAGTCACTCCAGAAAAATGCACAGGTTAAAAATTACACAAACATATGCACAATTTCAGGGAATATTCAGATTAAGAATCTTTAATATGGAGGGAACAGAAGTGGTCTGAGGAAGAAGATGTTCAAGGGAAGGGAGAGGATGAGAGGAGCAGGAAAGGGACCAAAGAAAGATGACCCAAGAGGTACAAGAAGAACAAGGAGGCTGAAGTGTGTTAAGAAGCTGCGGCAGCAGAGAGACACAAGGAGGGCATGGTTAGCAGCGCTGAGTGCTATAGACACTTCGGCTAAGGCCAGCACTGAATGTCTTTTGCACTTACAATTAAGAAATCACTGGTAATGAGGCTGGATGTGATGGCTCACGCCTGTAATGCCAGCGTTCTGGGAGGTCGAGGCGAAATCTTGTCTCTACAAAAAAATTTTAAAAATTTAAAAAGTACCCAGGTGTAGTGGCACATGCCTGTAGTCCCAGCTACTTGGGATGCTGAGGTGGAAGGATCACTTGAGCCCAGGAGGTGAAGACTGCTGTGAACCATGATCTTTATGATCATGCCACTGCATTCCAGTCTGGGAGACAGACTGAAACCCTGACTCAAAAAAAAAAAAAAAAGTCACTGGTAATGGTATAGAGAATAGTTTCTGAGAAGCGATGAATAATGGTAGCTCCAGATATATTTTTTAACCCAAGAATCATTTAGGGGTGGCATGTAAGTGGAAGTGAAGGAAGAGGACTTGTCTTGACACTATGTTTGCAGAGCACAATGTAAAGTTGAAAGGTTGTCAATTGTCCAGAGAAAGAGTTGAGACAGTTCATGGAGATTATGTCCCTCTGTCTCTGATGCCACTACTGTGGTGGAGTCAAAAGCCAGAAAGCAGCAGTTGAAGGAACGATGTGAGTGGAGGAAATGGAGAAGTTTGGTTTGTGGGGTAGGAGAGCAATGAGGGGCAGTTAAAACAAGAAACGATAGCCAGGCATGGTAGGGCACGCCTGTAGTTCTGGCCGGAGTCCAGCAGGTCGACGCTGGTGTGGCCATGAGTGTGCTACGGCACTCCAGTCTGGGTTACAGATTGAGACTCCAACTCAAAAATAAAAAAAAAAAAAAAAAAAGAAACAAAAAGAAGAAGCATTTTGTTTCTAAGCAATGGGCACATCCTGATATTTTCATGCTATACTCTAAGAAGAAGAAAGAAGAGGAAACGGAGACGCTAAAGACACAGAGAGGAGAAGTGGCAGAAGGGCAAAGGAGCCAGAAAGAGCCTTTGAACTTAAGGAGGAGGGGCACCCCACCTGGGAGAGGGGAGGACTGTGGTTATGGATGAACTTCCTCCAAGTTTGAATTTAAGTGAGTCAGCCCAGATAGCCTCTGTTTTCTCCGTAAGTAGTGAAGTTAACTGCTGAGAGTAAAGAAATGAGAGTTGTGCAGAAGATTTAAGAACAATGGCTATGTTTTGGGATCATTGATAAGGGACTGATGGGAGAAGAGGCTGAGGAAAAACAAGGAAGAAAATAGCTCACCTGGCCGGTGCTGGAGCCCATGCCAGTCACAGTCCTGATAGGAAGCAAACAGCACATTCAAGTGGGGAAACTGAGGAGAGTTTCCTAAAGGGAATATTTACCAAGATGTTAGTAGGGTTATGGGAAACTCATAAAGGGTAGTGAGGCACCCTGGGGTTAGCAAAAGTGGGGAGCCTTTTCTATCCTTAGACCTCAGGGGCAACAGAAAGGAGCAGATCCCAGATCCCAAAGGGAATGGACATAGTTTAGGAGAGGACTGCACACTGGAGCTCATATAGTAAAGATGTTGATGTAATCTAAGCCAGGCAGCCTTCTCTGTCTCCAGCTTTTAGTGACTGCTCCATCCTCTTGTCCCAGTCTCAGGGTGCTCTGCTATTCCTTGTGATTTCACTATACTCTTTCTATACCTTTATAAATATCTTTTTATTAAATTACCCAGTTTGAGTACACTGGATTTGAGTACACCCAGCCAGGATCCTTCTTTTAAATATCTGACCCCCAAGTATCTATCCCAATAAACTATACTCACAACCTTGGATGGTTAAAAATGCAGCTTGTTTCTCTTTCCTGTTCAAGGTTTTCATTATCATTAGATTATATTCTCAAACTTCCACCAGGCCCCGGTGGTTGGGGAATGCTGGCCCTTTAGCAGGTATTTCCTATTTCCTTTAGCAGGTATTTCCTATTTCCTGAAGAAACCTTGACTTATGCATGGTTCTTTGAAAATACGAATAAAATAGACAAACTCTAGAAAGAAGAAGAAAAGAGGAGGCAATAAGTGTTAGAATAAAAGGGGGATGGCCGGGTGTGGTGGCTCAAGCCTGTAATCCTAGCACTTTGGGAAGCCGAGGTGAGGGAATTGCTTGAGCCCACGGGTTTGAAAACAGCTTGGGCAACTTGACGAGACTTTATCTCTACAATAAATAAATTACAAATGAACTGGACGTGGTAGTGTGTGCCTGTAGTTCTGGCTACTTGGAAGGCTGAGGTGGAAGGATCGCCTGAGCCCAGCAGGTTGATGCTGGGGTTGCCATGAACATGCCAGCAATGGAGTGAGACTCCAACTCAAAAAAAAAAAAAAAAAAAAAAGAACCTGGAACAATGGATTAAAAATCTCCCCATAAAAGAGGGGCAGTTATTAGGTGTTTTGTGTGGCAAATGTAAACATTGTTAATGTATTTTTAAAAGTCTAATCCAACAATCCTGTTTACCTGTCTGTACTTCTTATTCTATGGGAAGCTCTCAGAGACTGTGGGAAGCATCCATTTTATTCACTGTTGTAACCCAAGCCTAGCACAGTCTTGGATTAGTTAAACTTAGCATTATTAAACTATGGCAGGAAAGCTAGAAAATCTAGGGCATCAGTAGACATATGAGTCTTCAGCCAAGTGTAGGGGACTTTCACAAAAGCCAGGAGGTTCCCAGTGAAACTTCAAACAGCCAGGGCAGGGCTGTAATTTTAGACTAAGACCTAGTCTATCTGCTTTGGTACTAGTCGATACAGGAAGTCCTTTCAGAATGAAAATCTGCATACAGCAAGTCTCTCCCCAAGACCTGGTCTCTAGAACAACCTAATAAATTCTTTCTGGAACACTGAAATTCACCATTCGGTCCTTTTGTTAATCATGCCAAAGTAAGTTATTAGAATGTTGAGAGAACAGCTGAATAACATTATTAAAAAGGCCTGAACCCAATTCAGGTATTTGAAAAGTTTTTCAGTAACTTTCAAGCTACTTAAATTTGCTTTACAACTCATAGTTCCGGCCTGCAACAGAACTTTTGAGACCAGTATTTTCCTTTAAAGGCACCAAGAGTCATAGTTTTATAATCATGATAATAGGGTCCTAACTTGCATTTTTGATGTAGAGAAATTAGCTTGGTTTTTACTTTTATTCAGAAGTTCTACAAAGTCATGTGGGTTTCAGCTGAGCACAGAATGTGGGCAAGAACCCAGGACTGCTTGGGGGTTAGATGAGGCTCAGCAGTGTCTTAGGTTTTGCCTACCAGTAGAAGTGATGTACTTGTTTTTGTTGTTGTTGATTTGTTTTTAATCCTGAGCTTCTGGACCAATTTTCCATTAGTGCAGCCAAGAAGATATGTATATCTCATGCAAAAGTATTTTGAAGGTCTGACTTCTAAATTCACAGGGGTCCCTCATCAGTTAGAGCTGGAGAGCAAATGTAAGCTCACATGGCCCAGTGAAGAGCAAGCATCACCAGGTGGACTGGAGGTAGACTCAAGGTGCACTGCCCTGAAGCACCATGAACTTGGTTGCTAAGTGTCCTCTTCAGGATCCACCCAGGGCTTTCCTATCCAATTTTGTTGGAGCAAAACCGAGGGATTAAATAGAATGCAAACTCACAAAGTGCCTGTGAAAGGTGTGGAAAACAGGGATCCTCTTTGTTTGTTTGTTTGTTCATTTTTACCTTTTTTAGAGACAGAGTCTCACTCTGTCACCCAGGCTAGAGTGCAGTGGCACAATCATAGCTCACTGAAGCCTTGAACTCCCAGGCTCAAGCAATCCTTCCACTTCAGCCTCCCAAGTAGCTGAAACTATAGGCACATGCCACCAGGCCTGGCTAGTTTTTTGGTTGTTTTTTTTTTCTTTTTTTTAATTGGAGAGATGAGATCTTGCAAAGTTGTCCAGGCTGGTCTCGAATCCCTGGGCTCAAGCAATCCTCTTGCCTCTGCCTCCCAGTGCTGAGATTACAGGTATGAACCCCCACACCTGGTCAGGATCCTTCTTTGAAATATCTGACTCCAAGTATCAATCCCAATAAATTATCTTGTTAAAAATACAGCTTATCTCTCTTCTCTGTTCAAAGGTTTTCATTATCATTAGATTATGTTATCATACTTCCACCAGGCCCCAGTGGTTGGAAGATGCTGGCCCTTTAACAGGTAAACATGGGAGGAGCTGGGATTCTTAAAGCCAGGAGCAGCAAGCACACCTTGGCCCAGGCTGCCATGGCTAACCTGAGTGGAAAGGACAGCAACGGTCAGGCAGTGGGTGTCAGCAGCAAGGTGTCACTGTGCATAGATGGTGGCTAGTGGTGTCCATGTGGGAAGTTCTTTTCTTTCAACTCTTAGCCCTGTCTCTCATTTTTGTCCCTTTGTGGGCCAGTGTCCTGTAGATGAGCTGGTGAGGTGGGAGGGTGAGGGTTTATGGCAATCTGAGAGCTCAGGGTCCCGCTTGAGATCTTGGACCAATAATTCTCTGACTACCTTGCTGAGAGGAGAGCATGGCTGTTTTAGGATGCCATGCCATCCTTACTGACTGAGGAGGAGGGTGTCTCTGGGTCTCTTTCCTGTCCTAGGTCTACCTCCCAGAGGCCAATGGTGCTCTATCACTGGAGAACACAGCCAAGGAGGAAGTTCACCAGCCTACCAAGATGAAATGTCTTGAAGGTATTGCTAAATGTGCTGTAGTGTCTGGATGAAAAGCCTTGGGGTACAGGGACTTGCTGGTCTGCTTCACACATGGGCTTGGGTGTCCAGAGTCACTGGAAGTTATTCCAAATTCTTCCACTTGCAAGCTATATCATGGTGGGTGACCAAGAGATCACTTATCTGGGCTTTATTTTCCTCACCAACATAGCAAAATGATCAGATACAGCTTAGAAAGTGTCACATGGGCCTGGCGCAGTGGCTTATGCCTATAATTCCAGCACTTTGGGAGGTCGAGGTGAGAGGATTGCCTGAGGCCATGGGCTTGAGATCAACTTGAGCAACTTGGTGAGACCTCATCTCTACAATAAATCAAAAAATTAGCCGGGCATGGTGGTACATGCCTGTAGCTCCAGCTACTTGGAAGGCTGAGGTGGAAGGATCGCCTGAGCAGAGCAGGTCGAAGCTGCGGTGGCCAGGAATGTGCCACTGCCCTTCAGCCTGGGTGACGGAGTGAGACTCCAACTCAAAAAAAAAAAAGCATCATATGGCTGTTACATGAATATACATGTGTAAAGTATCGGGCACACAGTAGGGTTAAATTACACTGAGTCAGGGCAGCTGGAACTTGTTAAAGCAGGTTGTGAAACCTAATGAAACAAATGAAGAGGGGATGTCAGAAGTGAAAGTAAAGGTGTTTGACATCTTCCAGGTTTCATTTTTGTGTTGTTTAAAAATCTGGTTATTTATTTAGAGACAGGGGTCTCACTATGTTGTGCAGGCTCGAACTCCTGGGCTTAAGGTATCCTCCCACTTTAGCCTCCCAAATAGCTGAGACTATAGGCACACACCACCACAACCAGTTCAGGTTCCATTTGATGTAGTTGGAGATGGTCTGGGAAGCCCTGGGGTAAGGGGGCTGTGTTGAACCCCCAGAACAGGAGGCGTTGTGTTTGAGGGTGTGCTAGAGATGGCTTATAAATAGAAGTGTGATTGAGTAGCAGCCTCATTAGACAGGACTTCTCACACCTGAGCCCTCATCTTACTTCCTCTTCAGGTCCACACTTAAACCAAGGGCCAGGTAAGACCTGTGGCCCCTTGGCTCCTGAGGAGGAGTTGGTATCTATCTCCCAATGGGAGGGAGAGAAAGAGAATGAAGAGGATGAGGAGGAGGGGGATCTGGATCCAAATTTGGCCCCAGACCCTGAGGAGGAAGAAGAAGAAGAGAATTATCTTGGGGATCCGGCTATACTCAGCGCTGTCCATAACACCCAGGTACATGGCAGGAGGGGGTGGGAAAGGGTTGTCCTGCTGTCTGCAGCTCACAGGCTGTGGCTAAATACTTCTCTTTTCCACCCTTTTCTAAGACAGGTTCTGGATTAACACTATTTTAGGCTTGAACCTGAGTTAGGGACTCTCTCCTTCCCTCTTTCCTTTTGTCTTCCACTTAGTTTCTGTTGCTATCCTTGCCTTAAAACCAGGTTCTAGGCTGGGCACAGTGACTCAAGAGGATTGCCTGAGCCCGCAGGTTCAAGACCAGCCTGGGCAACAGGGTGAGACTCCATCTCTACAATAAATCAAAAAATTAGCTGGGTGTGGTAGCACATGCCTGTAGTTCCAGCTACTTGGAAGGCTGAGGTGGAAGTATCGCCTGAGCCCAGCAGGTCAAGGCTGCAATGCCTGAGAGTGTGCCACTACACTCCAGCCTGGGAGACAGAGTGAGACTCCAACTCAAAAAACAAAACAAAACAACAGGTCCTAGCAGGCCTGTGTATCACCAAAGGCAGTGGCCCTGCCACTGGTGCTGAAGGTAAGTTATCTTAGATGATCCTGGACCGTTGTTTCAGCAGTCCATTCCTGGAATTTGCTCCCTACAGAGACTCCCATGTAGAAATAAGATGACTCAGAAATGCCTTGAAGATATCACTAAGCCGGGCTCGGTGGCTCAGCCTGTAATCCCGCGCCTTTGGGAGGCTGAGGTGAGTGGATTGCCTGAGCCCGCGGGTTCGAGACCCGCCTGGGCAAGCGAGACCTCATCCCTACAATAAATCAAAAAAAAAAAACCAGCCGGGTGTGGTAGCGCGCGCCTGTAGTTCCAGCTACTTGGAAGGCTGAGGCGGAAGGATCGCCGGAGCCCAGCAGGTCTTGGCTGCGGTGGCCGGGATCAGCCACTGCACTCCAGTCTGGGTGACAGAGTGATACTCCAACTCAAAAAAAAAAAAAAAAGATATCACTAAGTGTGCAACCTCCACCTAGGATACAGTAGTTTCCTCTTATCCATGGTTTCACTTTCCCCTGTTTCAGTTACTTATGGTCAACCATGGTCTGAAAATAGTACAAT
>CAUYQG010063118.1:0-14546 GCA_963574415.1 Tarsius wallacei
GCAACTTGGATGGAATTAGAGTCTATAATACTCAGTGATTTATCACAGAAACAAAGATCCAAGTGCTACATGTACTCAATCATAAGCGGACCCTGAACGTTATTGTAATACTGCAAGAAAGGGATTGGCAGTAGTGGGACACTGCCAGGGAGGGGGAGGCACATAACATCAATAAGGCTACACACACTTTACCTATAAGAAGACCACTTATGTACCTAACCCTGAATTGTGCCCCACATCTTTAAAAGAAAAAATAAAAGAAAAAAAAGTAAAACAAAAGATAAAAATTATGACACAGATACACTCTTCTTGGTATTTAAGTGAAATGAAAGCATGTCTACACACAGGCTAATACATGAATGTTCACGGTAGCTTTATTAAATAATTCACCTATTAAGCAGCCCCAAACTGCAAATAATACAAATGTTCATCAACAGAATGAATACATTGTGATGTATTCATACAATACAATGAAATGATAACAATAAAAAAGAATGACTTATGAACACTTGCAACAACATGGAAAAACTTAAAATCATCATGCTGAATTAAAGAAACCGAGCACAAATGAGTACATCCTGTACAAATACATTTATACAAGATTCTAAAAAATGGAAGTTAATGTACAGTGATAGAAAGCAGATCAGTGTTTACCTGGGGCAGAGTGGAGGGAGAGGTGGATTACGTAAAGATATAAGGAAACTGTGAGCATGATAGAAAATATTTGTTTTCTTGATTGTGATAAAAGTTTCTCACAGGTATATAAATAGGCCAAAACTCATCAACATGTACGCCTTAAGTACGTGCAATGCATGCTTCAAATACGCCTCTGTAAAGAAAAGTCTTAGTGGTCCCCTGTCACCAAAGAGCAAAGTAAAATCTGAGTCACAGGATACTCCTAAGTTGGGTCCCCTGCCTCACTCTGGCCTCCGTGCCAGCCAGTTCTCTCACATAGTTTATGTTTTAGGAGGGCTGAACAGAATCTCGTTTCTTTTTTTCTTTTTTTTTTTTTTTTGAGTTGGAGTCTCACTCAGTCGCCCAGACTGGAGTGCAGTAGCCGCTCCCGGCCACCGCAGCCTCGACCTGCTGGGCTCCAGCGATCCTTCTGCGTCAGCCAAGTAGCTGGAACTACAGGGAATCTCATTTCTTAAACACGTCTCTTCTTTGTCACTTCTTGGCCACATGCTCTTTCATATAGAATGGCTCCTATCCAGAAAGCTCACTGACTCTTCTAAACAAAATAAATGAGTGTGGAAAATATTATTCATCTCTTAAAATTCAGCTCAGTGCCTGGCATACAGTAGTTGCTTAATAAGTAATTGTCTAATGCATTAATGGGCTAAGGTGTCACCTTTTCTAGGAAGCCCACTTTGACCCTCAGCACATATCCCCTAGAGTTAACCACTCAGTAATCCATTAGAACACTTCTACTTCTTGTACCTGTTGCCATCCTCTCTTGCTTTACATTGGGTCCCAAGCCCGTGTCTCTGCTCGTGAACTCCTTGGGGACTAAAGAAGGCAGTATTCTAGGGTGGCCACAAGATTATTGTCCTGCAGGCACACAAACCTTCTCCTAGTTATTCAAATGTTCATCTAGGTGCTACGGTGAAGAGAGTTTTGTAGAAGAAATTAAGTCCGAAATTAATTGGCCTGAAGATAGGGAGTTCATCTAAACAGACCTCACTTAATCATTCGAACTCTTTAGAAGCAAGCACTTTTCTCCAGCTGATCACAGAAGTGAATATCGTAGATTCAAAGTATGAGAAGGATTCAGTGCTGGCTTGGAGATGGGGGACACCAAAGGGCAGGAAATGTGAGAGGAAGCCCTACCTAACGGACAGTAAGGAAGCTGGGACCCCAATACTACAACCCCAAGAACGGAATACAGCCAACAACTTCAAGAAACTTGGAAGTGGATTTTTTTCTACAGTGCCTCCGGAAGAGAACTCAGCCAGGCTGACACTTCCGTTTTAGGATTGTGATGCCCTAAGCAGACAGCCCATTTATGCTGTGCCTGACTTCTGAACCACACAACTGTTAGCTAGTACACAGGTGTTATTTTAAATCTCTAGATTTGCATTAATTTGCTACACAGCCACATACAAATAAGACAGGGACAGAAATTACATCTTATCTTTGTAGTGCATAGTTTTTTATGTAATAAGTCCTCAAACCTGTTTTTAAGAAAGAATAGGAAAAAAGGCTGAAAAAATGGAGGGAAGGGAGAAATAAAGGCAAGAAATGCAAAGAAATGAAAGAAAAGAAAGAGAAAAGCATTTTAGCTTCCAGAAACAGTGTCTCTCAACCTTAGCTATACCCTACCCTTTCATGGGAAACTTTACAAAATACTAGTGCCTGGCTGCACCCCCAGCAATTCTGATTTCATTAGTCTAGATGCGGCTTGGGCATAGGATTCTAAAAATCTTTCCAGATGATACTACCATGCAGACAAGGTGGAGAAACGGTGCTATGGTCGCTCTCAAGGCGAGCTGATGCCCAGGGAACCGTAGCTTCACTAGGACTTCAGCAGATCAAAGGCCCCATGGGGAATGGCTGGGTTTTCAAGGTCAACATCTTGGAGGCTTTGAGTTTCTATGTCCTATTCCACAGTTAGCTCTGTTAATGGGTCTCACTCCAGGAGATAATCACTCATTCTTCTCTCTTTTCACAGGTTCCTTGGTTTATGTTAAATCATGATCCCTTGGTATTTTGTGAACTTCTCAGCATCTTCCACATTATAGCTTTCTTGGGTCTTGCTGATTACAAAATTTTTCTCTGTAGGATTCCCAGCTGCTATCTAAAGAGAGAACTGCAGGACAGGGCACGGTGGCTCAAGCCTGTCATCCCAGCACTTTGAGAGGTCCAGGTGAGAGAATTCTCTGAGTCCACAGATTCGAGAACAGTCTGGGCAACTTGATGAGACCTCATCTCTACAATAAATCAAAATATTAGCCGGGCGTGGTAGCATGTGCCTGTACTTCCAGCTACTTGGAAGGCTGAGGTAGAAGGATCACCTGAGCCCAGCAGGTTGATGAGCCCAGCCTGGGTGACAGAGTGAGACTCCAACTCAGAAAAGAGAGAGAGAGAGAGAGAGAGAGAGAGAGAGAGAGAGAGAGAGAGAGAGATCTTCAGTAAGGTCTGATTAGGAAAGATGAATGTCATTATCTGGGTACTGTCCTTATCTGTCACCAACACCCAAACATCTTTCCCAGTTCAAAAGAATTAACTTAATTGTTGATCAGAGGTAGAATGTGTGACGGTATCGCAGGGAGAAGACTGTGCTGGTATTCTGAGCCCCTTTGAGTTCTGCCTTTGCTCACCATGTGAAATTAGCATGGCAGTCAGCCACTACGAAGGCTGGTTTGTCATGATCAAAACTGGTTTGTCATGATCTACAGTGCCTCTGGAAGAGGAAATGGATACGTCTATGTTTAACTCACTGAATTAATGTCAGAATTTTGGGGGCTCAGAAAACGAGATCCCAAAGTCTGGCGCTTTGCCATGCTAAGTGCTTTGAACTAGGAGGTTGGAAGTCCTCAAAAGTAGCCTTAGAAGCAACATCTCTCTCTGACCTCCTGCCCTCCTGTCTCCTGCCGTTTGTTCTCCCCTGAAGCGAGTCGTAAGAACCAGAATTCCTTCTGCCCCAAGATGGGTCAAAGAAACGAAAGACTTGCTTTCCCCCAAAGCAAGCCATAACACCTAGAAATACAGCGCTAACCTTTCCTCACCTTTCTGCGTAGAAGACAGTCAGAAGGAAAGTCTCTGACCCACCTTATCTGACAGTAGGTCCAGAAGGGTCCTGCCCTACACCCAGGAGGAAAAAACGCTGCCCAAAGAAGCCAAGAGGAGGCTTTTTTGGGTTCCCCTCACCATTTTGCCCAACTGCCATTTCCTCTTTTCACTGAATCTAAGCATAAAAATTGGCAGTTTCCTCTGCCTTGGTTCTTCATTTACATCACATAAAACTTTGATTAAATGCATTTGTCATGTTTTCTCTCATTAACATGTCTTTTGTTTTAGGAGTATTTGTTGTGACTCTTACAATAGGGAAAGAAAGGTATCACACCTTTCTGTACCTACAGACTCATAGTATGATTATGTGAAGGTTTGAAGGCTTGTTAACAGTATCTTAGGTGTGTGTGTCACACACACACACGAAACAAATTCACTCAATTATGCTTCTGGCACTTTGCTGGACAAATTTTTAGAAAAAAATGTAAAACATTTCAACAAATGCTTTTCTTGGCGAGGTTAAGAAGAATGGATGAGTAGATGGCTCTACCTAGAATGAATACATCATATATCTACATACCATTAATTTCTAAGTCCAGCTGGCTTTTTAAAGATATCTGAGAGTGAAGAGGGAAAACGACTTCCATATAAGTTTTAAGCAAGTCTTTTATGGAGTGTATGTTATGTGTTAGAAGCTAGGCAGTTATCGAAGTTAAGGGTCTAACTAAATATGCAACCCTGTGAAGCAGGTATTTCACTCCCATTTTTGCAGATAAAAACATGGAAACAGAGATAAATTTGAACCATCAGGGGCATGCTTTCAGTGAATTACGGGGCTGAGATTTCAACTCAAGGCTCTTTGGCTTGCCAATAAAACCAGCATACATAATTTGGGTTGCCAAACTTGCCTTGAGATAACATCATATTATAAATAATAAAATGAATTAAGCACTACCCTTAAGACTCAGAGGGGATGATGGCAACATCGTGCACTTATGAATATTCCATTCCAAACATGAAACCAAGTGGGAAAGATACCAGCAGCTGGAGCCATGATTCAGAAGGGAGCAGAGTTCCTTGAGAAAGGAATGACCCACTAAGGGTAGGTGAAAAGAAGAATGAAGGGCTCTTAGGACCTACTAGGTTCCTTTTGTTGTTGCTGTTGTCCCTGTGTACTACTGAGATAGTCTCAAGCTTGAGGGTGCCTTAGCATTCCCTAGAGGACGTGTTAGAGCACAGGTTGTAGACTCCACTCTCAGGGTTTCTGATTTTGGGTATGGGCGACGTCAGAGAGATAAGCTGGGTTCTATTTATTTGGAGCCTTGCAGGATGTAGGATGCACTTGCATTTCACATTTTTGGTCATTACTATTATGAATACCACATCCAGAAGACAGTGTTTGAAAAATCAGGAATTGTAGCTGAAGGAAGAAATAGCCATGTTTTTACTGAAGGAATAAGGCTGCATTTATAGCAATCAGAAAACTTCCTCCCACTGTTGGACAAGGTAGAGGGGCAGAAGGTCACACTTTAACAAGCCCAGCTGCATCTCTTCAAAAGCTGTTGGCTGTATGAATAACTTAAATACAAAATGGGGCACAACCGATCTCAATAACCTACAATACATTCCCCCCCAAAACCCCTACACACACTGCCAGCCCACCTGTGTTTGGCACATTTCCATGGTAACTGTCCCACTAGTTAACTGCTGGATTGTGTTGCTAATACGATCATTTAACATTTTCCATGTGGGTTAAACTGGATACAAAAAACTGCAATGGCTTAGTCATGTAGGACAAATTTTACGAAATTTTCAATAGTTTGACTAAACCATGTTTCCTCATAGTTTTCACAGATTAATTGCTGAAATCAAGAGTTCAGCTCAGATGATACTTGAAATGTGCTTGTCTCCTAGGTGAATTTTTTTTCAAAATGGCAGTCTGCTTTGGGCACATTCTCACCCTTAGAGAGAGAAGTGGTGGGATCCAGCTGGAGGACGGGCAGAAGGTGACAAGATTGCATATGCAGAATCAAGAGTCTGATGCTCATGAAATATGGTTGGGAAAGTAGCTGAAAGCATTTGCCCAATGATAGTAATAAGGCTGGTTATTTCAAAATCACCTGAGGAACTTTGAAATCGGATAGAATCTCAGGGCCCGACTCCTGCCTGTCTCAGAGATGCTGATTCTGTTGGCCTGGGGTGAGGCTTGGAAATCTATATTATTTTAAAGTTTCTCAAACTATTCCAATCTTCTCCGCTTTGGTTAACCACTGCCTTCCAGCAATGCATACACAAGTATGATTCCCAAAGCTGCTAAAAACTCAAATTCCTGGGCTCTGTTTCTGTCCTAGTAATCACAAAGATGGGCTTCAGCATCAGAAATCTGAAATTTTAATGAGCATTTTCTGGGTGAGTCTTATATAGCTGAGAAATGTCACTGCAGAACTGGACCAATTCAGCACCCTGCTCTCAGACAAGTAAGCAGTAGACTCCTGTAGGAGCCTCTCAATCAGCTTAGGTATTTGTCTTCTTTAGATTTTACCATTAGTTTTTTCATACATAAGAAGATTCTGGGATCTACAAATGAGTGATAGGACAGCTACTGGGAAAGCCTCGGGGGCATCTGTGGCGATCCCTTAAAACCATAAAAGTATCAGAAGGATTGAAAAGTGTAAGGGCCAAACTTCCTGGCAGTGTGATCTGATCATGGCATGCACCCTCCCTAAGCTTCAGGTGCAATATGCATAAGAAAGGGAAAACAATACACAGGGATGGGGGTGTGTCACCAGAGACCATTATCCCACGGTACAATACTTACTGTATGTGGTACCCAAGAAATAAGTGTTAAAAGGCCAAGGGAAGAGAGGAGGGGAGAAGGTTGGAGAGACAGAGCTACAAAGGTAGGAACCAGGGCACTTTGGGGACTCTCCTCATGTAAACTTTGAGGAGATTTTACAAGATTTTGCTGATGACATTGACACTGCATCTATCAGACCACAGAATTTAGATGAGGACGTTGGCTAGTCTAAGGCTGACTGGGAGAATGGATATTTCACAAAGCTTTGCTAAGAGCCCCAGTACTGCAATGCTTTATCTAGGCCACTGCCTTCCGGCACCATGGCAACGTATATAACAAAACAGATTGGAGAAGAGGTTGCTAATTCTTATCCAGAGGGTGGGAGTGCTTGTCTCCTTAGCTACTAGCAATCCACAGCAGGGACAAGAGTATCCAGGATTGAGATTTAAAGACACAGCGTTCCCTTAATTGTATACATCAGTTGGAAAATACACCTTTCCCAGACTGTAATTTTATTCACAAAAGGATACAGCTGGCCACGAACAAAAGTGCTTTAGCTGAGGTCTTCTAACTGATCAGGGGAACTGAGGAACAAAGAAAAAAGGGAAAGGGGATGGAAAAAACAAGAAATCCATCTACTGTCAATCATAGCTCTTCTGTCTTAGGAGATGATGCTAGCCAATGTAGGTGACGTCAGGGCTCAAATCCAAACATTTCCTGCCCCTCTATATTTCAATTTAGTTAGAATATTATGAATAATACTGAAATAGCATCTGTTGGATTTTGCAGCTTAAACTCATTAGTATTTCTCAAGGTAGAAATTAAGTATGTGTAGTTCCTGGAACATCACTAGCAAACAATCTATATTGGTTCTCTTTCTTTTCCAAGAATCCAGACTGGAAACTTGGGACCTATAAAATAAAAATCATTCTCCAGCTATTCGAATCTTACTTGATAAAATAGTGTTCTGCTCTTTCATTCACTAGGCATATATAAAACATGAAATACTTGTAATTTAAAAAATAAGTTATAATAAATCGTGGGAGATTTCTTTATGGAACTTAATTATAAACAATTAGCTTTTACTATAAACGTATTTTCTTTCTTTAGATTCCTCCTAAAACAACCTAGCAATCTAGAAGAGATGATACAAACATTTCCCCATCAGAGGCCATGGGAGGACATACCCGTGGAACTAAACAGCGGCTCACTATGGCATTTCTGAGCTGCTACTTCAAACAAAGATGGATTTTTCATATCACTGTCTCTCTCCAGGCTAGCAGGAGAGCATCATCAAGGAAAGCTACAGACGCAGCTTTTTTGAAGGTTCTATTTATAAGGTTCAGATCTTTAGCACAGGGAACTCAACAACCTGGTCCAGCAGAGAGCCTCAGGTGCCCCCATGGTTCAGCGCTTGTGGCTCCTGCCTCCACTGGTCCAAAAGCCTCACCTCCTGGCATCTCGAGGGGGAGATTTATGGTAGGAGGGAAGAGGGTAGATTTCCATTTCAAGCAGCCCCCTCAGAGGGTGACTCTGTACCCTGAACAATGAGCCCCTGCCCTCCTCTGTTGCTCAGAGCTGTGAGTAATGTATAGGAGCTGGGCATCTGGGAGAAAGCTCTGGGTGGTGTGGGCTGCCTCGTGGAAGAGCAACTCAAGTTCTGACTGTTGAGCATGAAGATTTATGTATGTTACCTTTGACAATACCAACTTCTCATCTGCCCGAGAGAATTTATTTTTGAAAGCATACAAATAGAGTCCATAGAGTCAGGGAGAGAATCTGTTCTTCAAGCATCCACTCCCTTTTATCCTGATGCTACAAACATTTCCTCTTCTTGAAAAAGCCACATTCAAGTGATAGAGTTTCAGGTAACTCCTTGATTGAAGTTACTGCTAGGGCCACTCAGGTAATATGACTACAATGATCACAGAAATTGCCTTCCTGTTAGGAGAGGGGAAAAAGAAAGAACAAGCCAGTCAAAAAGCATCTTACCTCTGACTGTAGACCCATTTCTCTGTCAGCTCGCTGGGTCGCTCAAGCTGAATCACTTCCCTTCTCGGGGCCTCTGACTCCAGGTCCATAATACGAAAGATCCAGAAGAGCTGATTGGTGAGGTTTTCTTCTTTAGGAGTTCACCAATCCGTGCTCTACTCATGTCCCCTTACCCTACTCTTGTTCCATCATCTTGCAGTTGCAGCAACTCTGCCTAACTCTGTGTCATTGTGCTTGGCTTGCATTGTTCTATTTACTTCTTACACTATGCTTGTACACTAGATGGTATCAGAGTGACGACATAACAGAGGAGAAAAGTCAAGATTTGGAGATGCTAGGCAATTTGTTCATGGTCATAAGGCTGGTAAGTGGCCAAGCTTGGATCTGAATCTGCTCATTTATTTTCCAGACCCACCTTCTTAGTTTCTATGCTGTATCATCTCTCTTTCTGAGTACTAAGTATATCGTGTCTTTCTCTGTATGATGCCTTCAAGGGGCTGGGAAAGTGCAGACATGTTCCTTTGGGCAGAGCAGAAAGAAAAGGCACCAGGCACAGGCACAACTTCAACTGTGCTGATTAGGCCTTCAAAGTGTTCACCAGGAAGATGGTAACATCTCAGTCTGCAAATACAGCAAGAGCATCAAAATCTCTGTATCACTATCTCTTTCTATGTATATATTTATATATCTCTGTTTCTCTCTCTATCTCTGCATCTGTCTCTCTCTCTCTCTCTCTCTCTATCTAATCTATCTATATCTCCATTATCTATCATCTCCCTCCGTTGTAGAGATGTTTGCAGTTTTCTGGTGGAGTAAGAATTTGTTAGGACAATTGATTTATTTAGTTTTCTTTTGTGAGTATATTAGCTAGGTATGCAGATTATTTAGAAAATATATTAATGTGTGAGTCCCAGAGTAGAGACACAAAACCAGTCAGCTGAGAAGAAATAGCTTGACTATTATAAAACGAGTCACATATTTTTAAAAGTCAAATCTTCTATGTAAAAACAACTCAAAAAATATTTAAGATTCCTATTTTTAAAAAACACTTTAAAAACTAAATAGATTTTCTCTCCCACTAGACAGAAGAAACAACTGATTGAAATCGGTATTAATGATGATAATTGTCAGAGGAAAAACAAAGATTGCCAGGAGCAATGAGAATGATATCAGGCTCTTAGCGTTCATACAACAGATGAAATGCAACACCCCCAATTCTGCTCTATAATATGTCTTTGTTTTTAGTTGGAGTCTCACTCTGTTGCCCAGGCTGGGGTGCAGTGGCACACTCACGGCCACCCCAGCTCAACCCGTTGGACTCAGGAGATCCTTCTGCCTCAATCTTCCAAGTAGTTGGAACTACATGTGCATGCCACTATGCCCGTCTAATTTTTTGATTTATTGTAGAGATGCAGTCTCTCCAAGTTTCCCAGGTTGCTCTTGAACCTGCGGGCTCAGGCAACCCACACACCCCGTCCTCCCAAAGTGCTGAGATGACAGGTTTGAGCTACTGCGCCCAGCTGCTCTATTATATGTTATCCCTGACCCTACCTGTTCTACCCTAAGGCAGAGAGAAGCTCAGTACTCCTTGAGTCAGAAGTATAGACAGTCTTGGAAGAGAATAAATCAGTGAATTATTTCACAGAAATAATTAATTTAATTAATTAAATAATACTAACATCACTGGATTCTTTTAAATAACTTTGTTGTGTTTTAAAAAAAATTTCTACTGCATTTGTACATTCTACACTTTATTTAAAGACTAGATATATTATTGACAATTGGATTCCTCAGTAAGAAAATACTTATTCTAAAATATACTTATTTTCATTTTTTATAACTTGGGAATAATGTGTTAGCCCGCAAACTCTGTTAAAACAGAAACTTTGGTTAATTAGGTATGTTAATGTCTACTAAGGGCCTGAATGTTGCCTGGCTCACAGAAGGCACTTAAAGAATGCTCAGTGAAAAGCTGAACCAATAAGCATTATCAAAAGGTAGCCTGATTACTCCAAGCTGTTTAACAATAAAGAAGAATCTGTCTAACATCTTCAGGTCCTGCTGTCACCAAATTCAAGGGACCATGTCACCCAGGTAGTCATTCTTAAAAGCCCCCGAATAGTAGACAGTTTGTTCCAATGTTATGTTCTCTCTTTCTCTGCTCCCCCACCCCCCACCGCCAGAGGCAACTTAGAACAAACAAGGACAGGGTATATCACCAGGCTCTGGAACCGGAGCCTCTGTCTCTTTGAAACGTGTGTAGTTTAGCCTCTCGTCCCTGAGCTTTTATTATTCTCTCTTAGTTGGGTAGGCCAAGTGCCTATCACTGTGCTAAGCACATAATGGGCGGGTTGCACATAATGGGCAGGTTGCAAATATTTATCCATAAATGAATGGACATCTCTGCTTTTTTTTCTCTGCTTTATTGCTACATTGAGGCCTTTGATTTCAGGAAGACTGATTCACTAACTTATATCTTGGTTTCACAATTTTAACCTCTTAGGAAAAGAATCTCGTTGACTCAAGTCTGGCAATGGATTGATTCTCTCTAGGGTAGAGGTTTATCTCTAGTCTAGCTCTTACTAGAGCTAGGGTTAGCCCTTTCTCATTAACAAGGAGACAGACTCTTAGAAAGGAGCCTTGCTCAAGCCCCTTTCTTACTTTTGCTAAGAGATGTTGGCTAAAAAGTGGTTCAGTGTTTGCAAAATGACTGCAGTATTTTCTGTCCACAGGCCCCTCTGCAGTGTTACTTTGCTGTCCCTGTAATCAAGAACAAGAGTCAGTTTCCTGCTCTTTACATCTGGGCTGGATTTATGACTTGACTTGCTTTGAGTAACAGAATGTGGGGGAAGTGATGGTGTAAGAGTTCCTACATCTCAGTCTCAAGGGGTCTGAGCATGCTGCTACTGTAATGTGAAGAATCCTGCATTTGCCTATTTGATTTGGGGGCACTAGGGGGTGAGTAGGTCCTGCTATGAGCCAGCAACCATCATCAGATAAGACAGCAAGGCTGTGTTAAACCTCCTGGCCCCAAATGAGCCATCATTTGACTGCTGCCATGTGAATGACCCCAAGTGAGACCATCAGAAGTACTGTGAGGAAATAATATGGTTTGTGTTTCAAGCCTCTAAGTTTGGGGTGTCTTATTATGGATAATTATGCTAATTTTAAAATAAATTTTAATAACTTTCATTGTTTTTCAACTGGCCAAGATAGTAAACATTGAATTGTACTAAGGATTCCATTTTTAAATTGACTGCTTATTGAGGTCAGCCTGATTTTAAAACATTAAGAAATAAACCAGGAAAGAATTGAAATTATCTTTGGCACTCTAATGGAAAGAGCCTTAAGTCTGTATCATAGTTCCTGTGCTTATTAACTTTTCTGATACTTAAGCTCCTGGGACCTCAGTTTAATTATGACCTAAATGGGAACAATAATATGTATATTTCAGACAGGGCAATGAATATCATCTCCTACACAGTATGCATAGTTATTATTGTGGGAGTCCTGTGAAAATTAAATAAGATAGTTTATATAAAATTTATACAGAATGTGTGATATTGTAGGCATATACTCTTTTTTTTTTTTTCCGAGTTGGAGTCTCACTCTGTCACCCAGACTGGAGTGCAGTGGCACGCTCCTGGCCACCGTAGCCTCCACCGGCTGGGCTCCGATGATCCTTCCACTTCAGCCTTCCAAGTAGCTGGAATTACAGGCGTGCGCTACCACGCCTGGCTAATTTTTGATTTTTTTGTAGAGATGAGTTCACACCAAGTTGCCAGGCAGGTCTCGAACCCACGGGCTCAGGCAATCCACTCACCTCGGCCTCCCAAAGCGTGGGATTACAGGCTGAGCCACCAAGCCCGGCTTGCATATACTCTTTCTCAAAGCACAAGGTACAATTTGTCTTTGACAAGATTTGAGGTACTCTCAAATAAGTGGAGAAGTCTGGGGGACACAGGTGGGCAAAGGGCTTTGAAGCCAAGAAGTGCATCTGTGTGTCCTTATGTCCACTCTCCTTCCCTCTAGCTAGACACATTAGTTCTGCCACCATGTCCCAGGTGTTCCTTAGCAAACAGAGTGGCAGCCCAGCTCTCCTTCAGACAAGTAACTCCCAGACACCATCTAGTGTAGCATTAGCCTGGGCTCTGACCTGGAAAACTCTATCCCATAATGAACTCTTTGAAAATGTGGTTTGGTGATCAAGTTTGGGAAATGCTCTTAAGGGTATCATTTCTGGGAGATGAATCATTTATATGTGTCTATAAGGCCTATAAAAGCCCTGAGAAATCCTGCGGTAAAAAACACACAAGTAACAATAACAGTATAGTAACAAACAAGTCTCGTCCAAACAGACATTTCTTTTTTTGGTTTTAAACATGAGGTGATTTTCATCATACAGTGCTGTTTAACATACTAGAACTAGCATTCATCAGGACACACTGTAGACAGCTCCACCCCATTTTACAGAAGAGGATATTGAGGTCTCAGGAGTATGGGGCACTCGCAGACAGATTCAAACTTGACTCTGCACCACTCCCTTATTTGCCTTCTCTGGTGAGGGCTTTCCTCTGGAGGTATCTTCCATGCTCCGTTTCTCTTCCTGTGTGCGGGCGTCCTTTTAAAGCACACAAAGACTGTGGAATCCCCTCACCCTCCTGCCCCATAAATGGAGACACACCATGAACAGAGGAGCAATTCCATCTTGCCATGTTCAGAGCAAGGGCTTGGTTGGCTTCATCTTTCTCTGTTCACAGCCTAAGCATGCCACCGTGGCTTATTTATTACAAACAGGGCACAAAGGAAAACCACAGGCTTTCCTCACAGTCTGGTTATTTGCATAAGCCCTGAATGTCCCAACAGAGATGTTTTCTTTGGCCCAGCTGGGTTTCCCTGAGCAGTCAGATGTGACAAGTGAGTTTAACCCACTGAAGAAAGAGTCAGGGCCATGGCATAGGGAAGATGATGACACATTTAGGGGACATTGGAGTGGCAGGACTGCCCACGGTTAAGACCAGGGACTCTGCAGTCAGATACCCCTGGGATGGTGTGTGAATGCCAGCTCCACCGCTAGCTTGGACGAGTTACATACTGTTCCTCACCTCTGTTTCCTCACCTAAGAAATGGAGATAATAAAAATGTCTACCTCGTGCTCACTGAGAGTGTTCACTACAGCCAATGCATATAAAATACTTAACACAGCATCCAACTCAGCAAATAATAGCTATTGTTAGTAGTAGCGATTTTATTAAAAGGGGTTTCTAATTTCCTTAAGATATTTATTCATTCACACAATTGTCTGAGTCCTTTTGGCAACCTTGACAAGATATCGGATCTCAAGGACAGGGACAAAGCAATATGTTACTTTTCTGTTCACGGAACTCACTAGGTAGTAGAGACAGAAAAGCAAACTGACAATGGCCACAGCTGGTTGCAGGTGCTCTGACACAGAAGCACGAACAGGAAGAGCCCACAAGGTCGCAGACAGGAGGACTTTGCTGCAGGAAGGTGAGACTCAGCCCCTGAGTCCTGGAGGATGCAGTGATGTCAGTATCTAGCAGAGAGCTGGCTGCATAGAAGGTGTTCCATACCTCCTGGCCATATAGAAAAGACCATGGGAGCTGTGGATGTGAGGAGAGGCTGAAGCCCTATCAGGGGGACAGCCAGCCTGAGGGGTGACATGAGGCCAGGAGTGCAGGGCGGCAGCCACAGGACATTTCTTCATAGCCAGGGCAAGTGGGGGTGAGGCTGGGCAGCTCCTAGCATCTCGGTTAGACGGGGACTTTTGAACCAGGCAGAAGGGATTGGTATTTAATTAAAAAGATGATGGGGGGTGAGAGTGGGCATCCTGGTCTTGTTCCAGTTTTCAGGGGAAATGGTTCCAATTTCTGTGTGCTTGGCAGTATGCTGGCTATGGGTTTCTCATAGATGGCTCTTAATGTTTTGAGGTATATTGCATCTATGCCTAGGTGTCCGGGGGTTTTTATCAAGAGGGGGTGCTGGATTTTATCAAAAGCTTTTT
>CAUYQG010063122.1:0-14192 GCA_963574415.1 Tarsius wallacei
TTTTCACCTTGGCAATACCTCATCTCTACAATAAATTTTAAAATTTTTTTAAAATTAAAACATAATTAGCTGGGCATGGTGGTGTACACCTGTAGTTCTAGTTACTTGGAAGTCTGAAGCAGAAGGATCATCAGGGTCCAGCAGGTAGAGGCTGTGGTAGCCATCAGTGTGCCACTGCACTCCAGTCTGGGCTACAGAGTGAAACTCCAACTTAAAGAAAAGGGTGGGGGGCAGTATATCTTATTTTATTTCCTCCCAAAATCTAGAGTTTCGTGTTTCAAAATTGACAGATTTTGTTCATTAATGAACATTTCTCACAGAAAGATTTGCCTTCATAATGCATGATCATTGCACTAAGTCTAATAAATATACTTGCAGGAAAGAGATAGAGAGAAAAGCATACCTGCACTGAATGAGTAATTATTTTGTCTTTCCATGGTTTCTTCTGAAAAAAAAAAAAGGTTTATAGCAATTCAGATAAAGCTGGATGGGTGTTTTTATTATTGTTTTAAAGGCTTTCTTAAGTTTATCTTGCCATGTTGTCGTCTTTTTCAGAAAGGTGATGGTTTGAGGCTGTATTATAGATCATGGAACTAGAAAGAGAAGCTGTCTCATTTCAGATATGATACTGATGACATTACTGTTATTGCCAAAGAAAACTCAGTTTGCTTAAAATAATAGAGAGCATATTGAAAATAATATCCAGTTGGAGCTCATTGAAATTAATATCAAGGTGCAAGGCATTTTTTTTTTTAGTTTATAAAAAGGCTCCCTTAAATATTAAGACTAATAAAAATTTTATGAGATGTTTGTGAAACAATAATTTAAGCAATTGTTAAGTTCTTAATGTTTTCCTGGTTGACAATTTTGTTATTGTCCTTATCAGTAGTTAGTTGCAGTTAATTTAAAGTTGGGAAATAGATTTGCTTTATTCTGTACCTTCACAACTAGAACCTAGGCTAAACATGGATATTCAGTATTAATCAGTATTTTGATTAATTGAAGATTAATCAGTATTCTTGGTTTTTTTTGAGTCGGAGTCTCACTCCGTGGCCCAGGCTGGAGTGCAGTGTGCCACGCTCACGGCCACCACAGCCTCGACCTATTGGGCTCAGGCGACCCTTCCGCCTCAGCCTTCTAAGTAGCTGGAACTATAGGCATGTGCTACCATGCCTGGCTAATTTTATTATTATTATTATTACTGTCATTATTATTATTATTATAGAGATGAGGTCTCACCAAGTTGCCCCAGCTGGTCTCGAACCCATGGGTTCAGGCAATCCTCTCACCTCGGCCTCCCTAAGTGCTGGGATTACAGGCTTGAGCCACCGCGCCGGGCCCAGTATTCTATAAATATCTGAAGTGATAATAAACATTGTCTACCTTAAATCAAGCAAATTATGCCTTTAAGTATCGAAAAGCTTTCCTAAGTACCACTGGAAAGCTTCTTTTTTGAGGGGGCCTCATAGGAAAAAGATTGAATGCTCAGATTAAGATTATTCTAGAAGGATTTAACAAACAACTATAAAAAGGAGTACAAGGTGTGCTGCAGAGTATCCACCGTTAGTGATTGGAACCCAAGGGTTATCCCCAAGCCTCCATGGCCGGGCTTGAGGAGTAGAGGATGCTTTATTACTGGGGGCAGCTGCCAGTTAGAAGAGTTGTGATCTTCTCTCAAAAGACACCGCTTTCATCCCCACTATTCCCTCCTTTCAATGTAATCCCCTGCTTACATTCCCCATTGACTGAACCATATCCCAGTATAGCCTGCTAGGGGCAGAGAACAGGGCGGAAATGAGTAGAGAGCTAACCTGGAGGGGCAAATGGGATTAATCCAGCGTGTTGAAACTCACATAGAGTTCCAAGATTCTTAGCCTATTATCTGGCAAACAAACATGCTTTTAGTATTTTGCAAAGCAAAACCCACATTACAAAGATCCATGGCAATGTTTAATAGATTTTTCTGAGAAGTAGGAAAACAAGTACATTTAGACATTAAGAGATTAGTAATGAACCAAAATATGATTATAAGGCACTAATCAGTTGCCTGTTACACATTTTGATACATTTTATAAATTTTCCCATTACAAGGGCTCCAAAACGATACTGCTAAATTGTCTGCAGCCCTGAGATTTTATTTACTACTGGATTTAGAACAGAATTCAGACTGAGCGTTCTACTCTCTCAACTGGGGTCTGAGAGAAAAGGCTGCAGTGAAATTCTGGGAGTGTACCTCGAAACAAGTGAACCAAACTAAGGTTTTTAAGCTTAACTTTCATCTGTCTTAGCTCAGTTAGATTCCTAGAATGCATGAAGAGTTTATCTGTGTACTTTTTTAGAAGTTTGACAAAGGTTTAAGAAAATTTCAATAATCTCTTTTACAGAAAAAAATTTAAAGGCATGCAAATCATGTTTCCTTATTCTAAATTAACAACCCTTTATATTCACTCATTTGTGTATTACTTAAGAAATAATTCATATAATTCTACTATGTATTACCATGAGTCCCTTGGCATTTGGAACTTCAATGTAATCAATAGGCTATCACTGAAGGCAAACTTCTATGAACAAATTAAGGTCATTTAAAATATTGATTTGGTGGAACTTTGTAAGCTTAAGTTCTTTCAAATAATTTACCACTTACAGAAAAAAGACTGTATCTTTTTCCTAAACATAGTAATAAACATCTAGTATTGCTGCTTTGATCTCTGCTGAAAAAAAAAATCAACATTGCAAGGATCAGCTATGTTTATGGCTTTACTCAGAAAAAGTAAAAAAAGTTGAGTTATTGGTCTGCATAACATCAGAAGGTTGGAATATCCATCAAATCGCAAATTTCCCAAGGTCAGAAATCGTGTTCTCTACTCCATTGTCAATTTTATGCATGTCTATTAAGGATTTTATAAACAAAGCAGTTACTGAGGTCATGTAGTTTTAGGGTCTCAAAGTCTAGTTCAGTACTTAGTTTAATCTCTGTGCTAGACTGATCAAATTAAGTTATGCAATTTTTGTACATATTAAAATATCAAGCACATGTTGCCAAACATTTCATTATAATTATATCTACCCCCTTGCAATGATATTTATTTTTTCCACTTCCTGTAGTGTTCTAGAATACCATTGCTGCCTAATTTAATTTGTTGAGTACACATTTCTTATACATTTTGATGGCTATAAATTTTCCCATTACAAGGGTTCTAAAACGATACTGCTAAATTGTCTGCAGCCCTGAGATTTTATTTACTACTGGATTTAGAACAGAAATCAAACTGAGCATTCTACTTTCACAACGGGGGTCTGAGAGAAAAGGCTGCAGTGAAATTCTGGGAATGTATCTCAAAACAAGTGAACCAAACTAAGATTTTTAAACTTAACTGTCATCTGTCTTAGCTCAGTTAGATTCCTAGAATATTTGAAGTGACACAGGAATGTAACATCTCAAAGCTCTTAAAAACTCAATTTATTACAGAATGATTAGAGAATGTTTACTACTATTAGATAAAAACACAGGCTTTAGCAAATACTAGCTTTGTTTCAGTAACATACAGGTTTAATCTCATGACACTCATGCAAAGTGGCAACTTGCTTCCTCCTTTAGATCTAAAATTTATACCAACTAGAAAAAACTCAGCAATTGTCTTCTCAATGATTATTTTTGAGGCATGGTGTCCTTCTCCACCTACTTCTAGCTATCTACATCAGTTCTTAAATTGCTAGTCCTGAAATTCAACAAACCTAGAACAAATTGCTGAGGTATGTGTGCTGGAGAGGATAGGTGATGGGACAGGGATGCTGACAGTATTACTCTGCTTCTTGGGATAAATGGTCCCAAAGAGTCAAGTCTGATATATTTTTATTTCTTTTTTTGTATATTGATATCCAATTTTCCCAGTACCATTCCTACTCTTTTTTTACTCCAATGAATTGCTTCTAAACATTGCTTGAGTCAGTTGTCCATATGTATGTGGGTCTATGTCTGAAGATATAATTCTGTTTCATTGATCTGCCTCTCTTTGAGTCCACTTGAAACTTTTTTGGTGACTATCGATCTTGATAAGTCCAGCAAGTAGGAGGTCTAGTCTTTAGTCCTCCAACTGTTTTTTATTTTTTTATTTTTCAGTTACTTTGACTAGTTTAAGTTCTCAGCATTTCTCTATGATTCTAGATCAGATTTTCCAATTTCTACAAAAAGTTTGCTTAATTGTAGTCTGGGATTGCATTGAGTCTACGAATCGTTTTGGTGGGGAATTAACATCTTAACAATCACTTATAAGGTATCTGTACATCGTGCTCATCCGTTTAGGTATTGTCCATTCATCTGTTTTATTCAACGCTTACTAAATGAACACCTTGTTTATGCTCAAGGAACCCAGCATGTATTCATGAAAAAACAGACAAAGGTCCTAACTTTCTGGACTTTTATTCTAGCTGGAAAGAAGGGTTGAGGTAGGAGTGAGAATGTTTATAATGCTAACATTATAAGTAGGAAAGTTATATTGCATATTAAAAAATTATAAATGCTATAAAAAAAAGAACAGGTAAGCGGGTCAGTGGTGGGCAGATTGTAATGGATGTTAGGGAGACTTCATGAAAAAAGGGACATTTGGGCAAAAACCTTAAAAGAGGTGGCGCAGTTAACTGTAGAGGTATCTGGGAAAAGAGCTTTCCAGATGGGAGAAAAGTCAACACCTGGTGGAAGTGAGCAGGGGTTTTTGAAGAAAAGCAAAAAAAGTGACTGAAGTGGCGAGGTCAGAGAAAAGGAGGGCTTCCCGCCAAACCATGTTGGTCATTTAAGGACTTCAGCATTTACTGAGTAAAACAGGGAGTTGTTGAACAGTGAAATGTAGTCAATCAAAAGAAATTATAACTTGAATTTGTATACCTAACCCTGAATTGTACCCCACATCTTGAAACTTAAAAAATTCAAAGTAAAAAAAGAAAAGAAATTATAATTTGAGATAAGTAAAAACAAGACAGGGTAGAGATGTTTCCTTGCGAACGAAAAACGAGGTGAAGATGACTCCCAGCTGCCACAGCTGGGTGTCCAGCAGCAATGATTCTCTCAAAACTCAGATGTAGTAAAAAAGCATTTCAGGCGTTATGAATACATATAGGTATAGATAGAGGATATAGCGATATAGAGAGATGTAGATAAATTTATCAACAAGGAATATGTTTCCAGATGAAGCTAAGCTTTAAAGAATCAAGTTACAAATTCCAAAGGAGTGTGGAACATTAATATGTCCGCAATTGTATACAGATTCTAGTTAATTTTGCTAGTGCCTTCAACATACTGTTATTATGATTAAATGGAAGGATTAACACACAGCAAAAGTGATCCGGAACAACTTGTTCATTGGCACTGCTGTTCTGCTCATTTGAATTCAGATTTGCTAGACTGGTTGTGTGGAAAAAAATCGATGAGAAACAGGGGCATGCCACCTAGTGGACTGATGAGAGGCGAGTGCATTTAGAGATATGTCAGTGACTTACTGGGGCACGACCTGGAACAATGCGTTGTGCTTTGGAAGAAACCATCTCTGCAGTTGAGAGGATACGGAGTTGGGAGCCAATCGACCACAGAGCTCATTCATTTGAGCAAAATCCTTGTGTTTTCTAACAGACAAAAAAAAAAAAAAAGAAATGACATTACACTCAAAAATAGACCATGTAACTGAAAACCCAAGACTGTAATCACAGAAAATAATTTCTCAGTACAGCGTTTGGGAACTGACTCTGTGTTAATGACAGTAGCAACTCTATTAGCTCATTTGCATGCATAAGCAGAAGAGTTTCACGGAATAAATTTAAACTATGAAAGACCTCAAATTCTGATGTTATACCCTTACAGCTAGTTTCCCATCCTATGAACAAACGTGTCATTCAAGAGGCAAATAAGTAACATCTTCAATGTGAGAAACTTTGAGTTGAATACATAGTAATGGCATGAATATAGTTGTTGGTTTTTTTTTTGCTGCTCATAAAATGCAAAATGGAGATGATTTTCCATGTGAAATGTAATCAGTGTGATTTTAACTATTTTGGCATTTATATGTATGATGCTCAAATTTACTGCTGGGTATAACCTGATTGACACTAAGCTATCACGCTTTCTTCAGTTAAATAATTTACTGCAGTGTCTGAGATGTCTCATATCGGGTGATGTAATTCTCAGAATCTAGCCAAGGATATTATTCTTTGGAGGCTGTCTATGTCATGAATGCATTTTAAAAATATGTTTTCTAGATGTAAGTTGGAAGAAGAAAATTCAGAGAGGAGATATGAAGGATAGCGTATAGATCTGTTTTATTGTTAGTCTGTGTACAAATGAAACTGCAGTGCCCAAGAAAAGCATGCAAACAATATTTCCACATATCATTCGGTGTGGCTCTAATAACTCAAAGGCCGCATAGCTACGAAAATAAAACTATAAATTTGTATTATGATCTTAACTTTTAAAAATCCCTGAAACTGTAAGTTTATAGCTTGCCCAAGAAAAACAGAAGGATTTACTATACATACAACCCATTTGTACTGGACCAAAACTGAATTGAAAAGGAGTTAACTTCCGGATAATTTTAAAGTTGTGTCAAGTCTGAAAATAAGAGCACCATATAAAATGATCACAACCAGCAGATGATTGTGGATCACTTTTATTTCATACAAGGGAAAACGAATCAGAACTGTGCCACTGGTGTGACAGATAAAAATAAAAGCAAAGGAAAGCACACATATATAAAAACTGAAATTTTAGAAAAAAATAACTAGTCATCTCCAGTCGTGTTACTCTGTTCATAAATAAATGGAAGAGCTATTTGATAGGTAGGTGATATTTAAAATAAACTTTTCTAATACATTTTTTATTGTATTGAAAAGTCATTTTCTCTCAAATTAATAATCTTAGAAAGTTTAAAAATATATATCTATGCATTTTTAAAATTGAATACTGAAGGCCTTTGGAAATGTCTCTCCTTCAGGAGTACAAGTGGGACAGTTTGATCTTTATTCTTAGGAGCCACATAGCTCATAATGATTAGGCTGAAAAAAGGTCTAAAGTAATGTTATTTCCTGTGTAGTTCACAGGCCAATGCTGGTACATACAAGTGCATGCACACACATATACACATACACACAATTTAAACCTGTTTACAAGTTAAATTAAGAAACTGAGAGCACACACTTTAGCAATTTCATTGTTGTGACATCAAAGTATGTTTTAAGTGATAGTAAGTATGGTTTGAAATTTAAGTTTTGGACAGGAGTAAGTTCTAATAACAGAAAAACATTAAAAAGACAGCATCAGATATAAATCAACCCAGTATTTCCTTCATCAAGAAAGTCTGATAGATTTCAGCTAAACTAAATAGTGTGTTTCATAGCATAGTGAAAATTGTAATTTATATAAGGGCTGATGCATAAAATTAAAGATTTTGCTTTCCATTATATGCTATTATGAAAGCTGATTATAACTAACAGTCATTGCATGCTGGTGCATAATGGTTATCAAGTAAAAGGTTCTGCAGAGTATATTTGAATCATGGAGCAAACTCTTTTTTTTTGACCTGGAGTCTCACTCTGTCGCCCAGGCTGGAGTGCAATGGCAAGCTCATGGCCACCCCGGCATCGACTGGCTGGGCTCAGGCGATCCTTCTGCCTCAGCCTTCCAAGTAGGTGGAACTACAGGCGTGTGCTACCATGCCCCGCTCATTTTTTGATTTATTGTAGAGACGAGGTCTCACCAAGTTTCTAGGCTAGTCTCCAACCCCCGGGCTCAGGCAATCCTCTTGCTTCCACCTCCCAAAGTTCTGGGATTACAGGCTGAGCCACCGCACCCAGCCTAATATCTCTTTTTTTATTCCATTTGGCATACCATTGCAAAATGGTTTTCTACCATAAATACTATTACACCAATACATAGAAAAGCTTTACACCAGATAAGTTAAAAAGCAAGAAGAGAACAAACATTTGTTCTCATTTAGAATTTTCTACTTTGATGTACACAATATTCATTTAAATTATTATAGGCATTTAATAGAGACACTTTCTTTTTCGGTAAATTTTTATTTAGTGACAATTGTAAACCAACAAAGAGTTACAAGTATAATGGTGATTAGCTAAGATAATCATCTCTAAGAATACTTTCAATTAAAATCTGTAGTTTCTGGGATTGGCAGTAGCAGGAAACTGCCAAGGAAGAGAAGGTGGGATGAACAGTAGTGGGAAACTGCCGGTGGGGGAGGGGAGGGCACACCTCATTAGCAAGGGTAACTGTATCATGAACATTTGTATGCCTAACCATGAATCGTACACCACATCTTTAAAATTAAAAATTTTTTTTAAATGAAAAGTAATTAAGAGTTATAAACACTGCAAGAGAGAATCAACTAACTAGGAATTCTATTGAAAACTATTAGAACAAATAATATTATTAAGATGGCGGAATACAAGAAAAATACAGAAAAATCAACTTTCCAGACTATAATAATTACTAACTAAAAATAAATATATATAAAATACATATTATATATGTATATATATATACAGACAGAAAGATTCCGTTAATGGGGAAATAACGAGTTTGAGTATAACTAAAGTACTAGGTTTAACCTTTACATTCCAATAATAATTAAAAACTTGTACATTTAAATGTACATTTCTGTGTTGTGGATTATTTATAAAAGGGTAAAGCCTGTGAAACATTAAACTTGACCAAAATAAATAAACACTGTTTATTCATTTAAAAAAAAATCTGTAGTTTTGATGATTTTTGTTTTTCCCTATGTTTTGTTAAATTGCTATTTTTTTGCATGTTTGATGTAATAGTAATTAAACGTGGAAAGTAAAGGAAGATGTGGTCATTAACATACAGTACCAAGAGGTGTGATGAGAAAGGAACTTATGCATGTGACAAAATTGCATAGAATAAGTATGCACACACTTACTTGGTATAATTTGAATAAAGTTGCCAGATAGTGTCAAAGTAAATTTCCTGGTTCTGATACACTGTGCTATTACCAGATGTTGCCCCTAACCCCTAAACACCTAATCCTAATGCTAACCGTAACCCTAACCCTAACCCTAACCACCTAACCCAACCCTAACCCTAACCCTAAACCTAACCCTAACCCTGAGTGACAGGTAATAAAAATTATTTCTTGTAACTTTATGTGAATCTACAATGATCTCAAAACCAAAAAATGTACTTTTAAAAATCACTTTAAAGATTCAAGCAATTCAGGAAATTACTATCATGAGGGAAGAGGTCTTGAAGATGATGGAATCAGTGATGACAAAGAGGTATTAACTCACAGCCAGCCACAGATTCCCATTATGTCACCTACATTTAGTTAAGATTCCTGGCATTCAACAAGAGTGTGAGATTACAGTCTTGGGATGCTAGAAATTGTTGAAAAACATTTCCTTGCTTAGTAAACTCTTCTGGTTAAAGATTATCTAAATATTAAGATAATCTGATCACCACAAATAAGAGCATTAGTATTAAAAATGTTTTGGCCATTTTAGTCTTCATAAGCATTTGCTTGTCTCCAGGATTTTCGAATACTTGATGTGCATTGTTACTTGTCAGATTTGATGTATCTTATGCTCAAACATACTTCTAATTTCTTGATGAGAGGAATGCCTTTGATAAATTACTTTTGTAACATCTGTAAGTTGGCCCTTAAATTTTTATTGATCAATTAAAGAATGTCTTATTTCTCGTAGTAAGAAAATGTTTTCTTAAAATAATGCTATAAAATAAAAATGCTCTTAAATGTAGAAGCATTATAAGAATGAATCAAAATGAATATCTTATCTTTCATTGCAAATAACAGTTTATCATTTCAATTAGAGGTATCAATTTAACTTATGGTACACAGAATTATGTAATCAATTTAACGAGTTAAACAGTTCACACACAAAAGATTTGTCTTGAACTTTCATTTAAATGAAAAACTTATATAACAAAATAATAATTTTAGTACTGGGTAAGTTATAACTTTGAAATAAATTCAATTTAAATAATTCCAGTTTGTCGATAAATATGTATGGAATTTTTGTTTAATGGCAATAATTTCTTTGATGCTTCTCTCATTTAGAGGTGAAAGCTATGCTCCTCTTAAATTTGTATGGACTTGCGATATTTTGACCAATTGTGCACAGAGGAAAGTGAAATTATATAATCCTCCAAGGCTAGTTCACAAAACAAATGCAGTTTCAACCCCACCTACTCGGCCACTCCCAGTGTAGACACTATATAAGAAATTCAACTACTCTAAGGCTGCCGTTCTGTGAGCCACCATATGGAAAGTCCATGTGGAGGCTGTTTAGTTGACTGACCCAACTGAAGTCCCAGCCAACAACCAGCATCACCTGTCAATCATGCCAGTGAGTCATCTTGGACCCCCAACCTTGTGAAACCTGAAAATAACTGCAGGCACAGCCCATAGCCAGACCATTTCCAAATTCCTGGCTTCCAAAACTGTTTAGAAAAAAAGGGTATAGTCACGAACTGGTTATGTCACTGATTTTGAAAGAAATTTCTTACACAGGATTGTTAATTTAGTCCAGTAACTATAAAATAATAATCGATTTGACAAATAAAAAATAAAATATAAAAATTATATAGAAGTCAATTATCTTTTCCTTGAGCAGCAAAGAGTTTTATTACTAAGATATGGATTATAAATTTTATGAATTGCAATCTGACAGCAAAGAATTGTGGGGTGTAAGTTGTTGTGGGGTACAAAATTCCATCTTCCAAATAAGATTAACAAGGCAAAAGAACTTAAAATGAAAATATGATGAGGACAAGTCTTTAAATTTACCCAGGGAATACTCTTCTTGGATTCTTCAGTATAGACATAACAAGTCTTTAAATTTACCCAGGGAATACTCTTCTTGGATTCTTCAGTATAGACATAAATCTTTCCCAAAAAAGTCATTATTTTTTGGCCATGTATTTTTATATATTTGGGGGGTACATGTGAAATTTTGTTAGAATGTATAAATATCAAGTCAGGATATTTGGGCTATTCATCACCCAAGTAGTTATTTTTTCTAGTTGTTGAAAATATTTCTGGTCATCTCTTCCAGCTATTTTGAAAAATACAATACATCATGACTATACATAGTCACCCCACTCTGCTACCAAACATGAAAACTTATTCCTTCTATCTAACTTTATGTTTGTTCCCATAAACCATTTCAACTTGCAATTCCAGTGAAAACATCCCAGTAACCAGGCATATTCCATATACCTGCCATAATTGTGAGCCATTAGTATAACTATAATTGTGCCTTGGAGCCAAGTCTGAGACCAAGAAACTTTAGTTAGTTTGAGACCTTACCTCAAATCCCTTTATTTGTAAAAGGAGACTTCAAAAAGTTTGTGGAAAAGTAGAATTAAAAATAAAAAATATTTCTCAACATATGCCCTGGGACATTCAAGACACTTTTACAAGTGGATAATACCCGCTATTTAGTTCATTCCTAAGGAACTAAGGGTCCTGGGAATTTAACCATGTCAATTCAGTCTTTTTTATATTATCAACTGAAGAAATATGAGTGATCATCAAAGATTTTTTCCAGGATTAGAAAACAAAAATAAATCAGAAGTTGCCAAATCAGGACTGTAAGGTGGATGCCTAATGATTTCCCATGGAAACTCCTGGAAAATTGCCTTTGTTTGATGAGAGGAATAAGCAGAAACATTGTCATGGTGGAGAATAGTTCTCTGGTGAAGCTTTCCTGGGCATTTTTGTGCTAAAGAATTGGCTAACTTCCTCAAAACACCTTCATAAAAGCAGACGTTAATATTCTTTGACCCTCCAGTCAGATGCTCAGAATGCCTCGAGCATCCCGAAAAACGGTTGTCATGACCTTTGCTTTTGACTGGACCATTTCAACCTCTTGGTAGCCACTGCTTTGATTGTACTTTGTCTTCAGGATCATACTGACCATGCCATATTTCATATCGCCTAACAAGTCTTTAAAGAAATGCTTCAGGATCATGATCCTATTTGTTTAAAATCTCCACTGAAAGTCTGAGCACAATAGTTTTGATGTCCATTGAGTAGAAAGTTTGCTTAGCTTTGATTTTTCAGTCAGAATTATATAAATGGAACCAGTTGAGGTGTCTATTGTTTTGGCTATTGTTTGTACTGTTAATCATCAATCTGCTTCAATTAGGTAAGAACAAGATTAATTTTTTCCTTGAAAATTGTTGATGGTCTGCCACTGCAGGCTTCATTTTCACGCTGTCTTGTATCCTTTCAAAATAAGTTATCCATTTGTAAACTGCTGATTTCTTTAGGAAGTTGTCCCCAAAAACTTTTTCTAGAGCAGTAATGATTTTGTTATTCTTTCCTCCAAGCTTCACCATAAATTTGATGTTTGCTCTTGTTTCAGTTTTAGCAGAATTCATGTCATTCTGATAGATGTTCTCCTCACATTGATGTCATCCTACTTAGTACCTCCAAGTAGATGCTGCTCTGGCATACTTTTTTTTTTTTTGAGCTGAAATCTAACTGTCATCTGGGCTGAAGTGCAGTGGCACGCTGCTCACAGCCACTGCAGCCTCCACCTGCTGGGCTCAGGCGATCCTTCCACCTCAGCCTTCCAAGTAGCTGGAACTACAGGCACATGCCAACACACCTGGATAATTTTTTTTTTAATTGTAGAGACAAGGTCTCACAAGTTTCCCAGGTTGGTCTTGAACCCCTGAGCTCAGGGAATCCTCTCGCCTCGGCATCCCAAAGTGCTGGGATTACAGGCTTGAGCCACCATGCCTGGCTGCTCTGACATGTCATAACAAATTTATTTTGCAAAAATTTTTAAAATCCATGCCTTGGTGTGTTTTCTTTGCAATATGAAATTTTCATAAACTTTTTAAGAGCCTTTGTATTAAAGATTGGTTTGTAATCACTGGAAGACATTGAAAGAAGTAAAAACATACAAAGCAAATCAGAATGGTATGAATACTGTTGTTTTAAGTTTAGCAATAAGTTGTCTAATGATGTTGTTTGTTACTTAAATATTTGAAATGTTTAACAGAAGCTGATATATCTGAAAACTTTTCATATTAGACTTCTGCTTTAACTTTAAATATATAAGAAAATTAAGCTTTGAAATTATGCTTAGATTGATACATAATGTGAATTGTTATATCTAAAATTTTGATTTATTAATTTGAAAGTTGGGTATAAGTGAATAGCTAGATTTTGTTAGATTTATAAATATATTTTTTGGATATTTAAAATCGTAAGAGATTCACATATGTTATCTTTGTGACTATAGTTCGAAATGTTAACTTAATCAATTATGTAAGCAGTGTTATACGTTTTAGATCTTAATAAAATAATTGAGTTGATTTAGCTCAAACCTGTAATCCCAGCACTTTGGGAGGCTGAGGCGAGAGGATTGCCTGAGCTCAGGAGTTTGAGACTAGCCTGACAACTTGATGAGACCTCATCTCTACAATAAATCAAAAAAATAAGCTGGGCATGGTAGTGCTCCTCCTGTAGTTCCAGCTACTTGGAAGACTGAGGCAGAAGGATCACCTGAACCCAGCAGGTCAAGGCTGCGGTGGCCGTGAGCTGGCCACTGCACTCCAGCCTGGGCAACACAGTAAGACTCTGATTCAAAAAAAAGAGAAAGAAATAAAACAATCTGTTAGTATTTTTGCAAAAGTTATCAGATTTATAAATTAAAAACAAAACTCATACATGATATTTAAACTTGATAAAGGTAGTTATTAAAATCTGTAGCTTTAATAAGTTGACTATTAATTTAAATTTGAGTAACACAATCATTTTACACAAAGTTTCTACTCAAACACTAGAAACATAATTGAAGAGATTTTCCTGACTTAGGTATATATCAATAAAACACAAAAGTGAATATCGTTTTTACAAATAATTTAAAGCCAAATTATTAACTGTGTTTTGAGGCCGAATTTTATGAGGGCTAGACACTGGCTTATTGACTGAAGACTTTAATGAAAACATTCTGATGTTAAGAAATTAAAACCTGGAGACACAGGAAGTTTATATATTCATATAGTGAATATGTGTCAGAGGTCACCTACACATAAACAGTCAGCTAAAGGTGTTTTGAACCCAAAAGACCATATGAGCCTGGGCTACAAATTCATAATGAAGGTCCCCTTGTAAATTTTCCATGCGGTTATTTCA
>CAUYQG010063126.1:0-21547 GCA_963574415.1 Tarsius wallacei
GGCGGGGGCGCGGCGGGGGAGGGGCCCCGGGGGGCGGGACGCGGGCACCGGTAGGGCCGAGCCCCCGCCCGCCGCTGCACTGCGGCGCCCGGGGGGTGGGGAGTCCCGCGGTCCCGCCCGCCAGGGGGAGTCGGAGGGGGAGAATTGGGGGTGCGGTGGCGACCCCGGGTGGCCGGCCACCTGCGACAGGTGGCCGCTGCGTCCCCGGGAGACCGGGGCCCCACCCTCACCTCGAGCCCTCTGAAGCGTGGAAGGAGGGCAGGCGCCACGGTGGGTGTGTGGGGAGGGGGATGTCAGTGTCTATATATTTTTCATACCGCAAATGCCACTAAAATGGCTGCTGCCTCTCTGTTTCCTTAGAAACCCATTAGTCTTCCTCGGCAGCTGTCAAAACTTGCTGGCGGTTTCCTGCTCACCTTTGCCGTCTCCCCTTTAAAAAGGCATGGAGGGAGAGCTATGAAGGCTTGACATGGGGACAACCACAGTGTCTCTCAGTGGGGAATCAGAGGACAGTTTCTTCTGCAGGATGAGGAAGGGCTGGAGGGAATGGGGAGCCAGTGCAGGCATGGCTGGAGGCAGGCACAGAGGGAGGCCAGTGGGCCAGATGGCCTGAACAGACCAGGTGACCGTGGTGACTGAGGGGATGACAAACTGAAGTCACTAGCCTTGAACCTTGGACCTGCCTGGGCATCCATCACCTGCATGACGAAAAACGCACACACAGGCACACACAGTTAAAACTGGGGAGTTATCCAGTCACAAGCAGAACTGAGGCTTCAGGTTGGGGGCCAAGATCCCAGGACACTCTGATGAACTTGCATGGTTCGCCCCACGTGCCATGCTTTCTCTGGCTGGAGTGTTGAATGGATGGTCTTAACAGTCAGTCTTTTGTAGATGGTCACACAAATGCTACGCCTAGAAGTGGTTCGGTTATTTGCTGCCAAAAGTCAAATTACACGCTGATGTTTGTTTAGGAATTTGGGAACAAGTGAAATCTTTTGGACTACTACCAAGCACTGTTTTGATATGGGATAGACAATGGCGGAAAGGGACATAGCATTGCTTTCTTCACTTTGTTGGTTCCCCCTCCCATCCCCCTTCCCTCCATCCAGTCTCAGCCAGGGGAGGTCCAAGGAGACTGGAGAGAAGAAAACAACAGGTGCTTTCTGGGATGTTTGGTTCTAATAAAACAATTATTGCTGTGACAGTAAAGCCCTCTAAAGACTTTGCCTTTCACCGTCTGCTTGATAGCCAGGATCCTGTTTCAGACCTGCCACAGTATTCCCTCAGCTACACCTCCCTGCTCAGGGCTTGTTCCCCACCTGACCTTGATTCTGTTGATTTTTATCACGTTTAAGGTAAATACCATTTAAAATATTATACCAGGTTAAGATTACCAAAGGTATTTACATTGCAGCTTTTTTCGAACACAGATATAAAGCAGGAAATGTGCCTCCTATATAATATTAAGTTTCATATATAAAAACATCAGAGAGCTCCCAAGAACGTTTCAAGGTCGCCAAAAGCTTTCTCAAAGGCCTTTCTTCAGAGAATATTTTGAGGTAAAGAGCTAGAGGAGAAAGTGCTGCACATCACCTGTCATCACGGAGAGGTTCTGAATTGCCTTAGCTTAGGCCATGATACTTATAATGGCCACCATTTATTAAATATCCACTGAATTTTAGACCCTATGCAGCATTCTTTGCATGTGTCATTTCATCTTCAGGATAGTCTGTGAGGCAGAGCCAGGACACTACACCACGAGGAGCACTAAATATCTTTGAACATGTAATGAAATAGAGAAAGTGATATTTATCAATACTTTCAGGAAGAGTGACACTGGTGAACTGCTTGGAGTGGGAGTGAGACCCACAAGGACTCTACTGTACATTTTAAGTGTAACTGATGAATTGCAAGGCCTTTGTGTTGCTATATGGGGACACTACCTTTCCTCTAAAGAGAAGTTGAAGTGTGAATATGCTTTGAATATGCTTTCAAAGGAGCACCAACAATCACTAGCTTGCCCAGAGCACACACATGTCTCCAACCCGCGCTGGAGGGGGGTACTAGTAGCTCTGAGATATTCACCAGGGCTCTGAGACTCAGGAGGGGTCAATAACCCAGCTATGGGAGCTGAGTCCCCGAACTGGATTTGGGTCTGTCGGAATCTAAAGCCCTTGCACATCAGCAATGGTGTCATTGTTTCCGTCAGTAGAGTGAGAGTATAAGGCATGTCTAAAATGACTGTTCAGATGGTAAGAACAAAATAGTTAGCCGGGCTTGGTGGCTCAGCCTGTAATCCCTCGCCTGGGGAGGCTGAGGTGAGTGAATTGCCTGAGCCCACGGGTTCAAGACCCACCTAGACAACTTGGCGAGACCTCATCTCTACAATAAATCAAAAAATTAGCCGGGCGTGGTAGCACGCGCCTGTAGTTCCAGCTACTTGGAAGGCTGAGGCGGAAGGATCGCCGGAGCCCAGCAAGTCGAGGCTGCGGTGGCCGGGAGCGGCCACTGCACTCCAGTCTGGGCGACAGTGAGACTCCAACTCAAAAAAAAAAAAAATTAGGTAGATATGTATATCCCCTTCCTCCTCCCCGATTTCCTCCATGGTTCATAGTCGATAGTTGTATTTTTTCCTTCTTTATACATATGCTCTTCAGAAGCCGTGTGGAATCTTTGAGGACACTAGGAGTCATCTCTTCATGACTTGGACCAAAAGTCATTCACGCCTCTAGATCTGACCCACCACTTTTTTTTTTAAAGTAGGAGTCTCGCTCTGTCACCCAGGCTGGAGTACAAGCTATAGCAGCCTTGACCTTCCAGGCTCCAGCCTTCCAAGTAGCTGGAACCACGGGCGTGTGCCACCATGCCTGGCTAACTTTAAAAAAAAATCTTTTTTTAATTGTAGAGATGAATCTCACCAAGTTGCCCAGTCAAGTCTTGAATCCCCAGGCTCAGGCAAACCTCTTGCTGCCACTTCCCAAGGCGCTGGGAACACAGGCGTGAGCCACCATGCCAGGCCTGACACACCACATTTTATATAGCACGTAGAGTCTCTTGATAGCAGCGTACTCTGGGCCCAAGCCAAGGAATCATTTGTTTGGTAGTCGTTGCTGCAAGACAAATCACTCTAAAACTTAGTGACTTAAAAGCCAACAATTTTGCATCTCTCCTGATTCTGTAGGTTGGTTGCTAGGCCTGGGTATTCCAGGGTACTTCCTCTCCTGGCTTCACTCAGGTTTGCCTGTGAGGCTAAGTGAGCTGGAGGAACGGTTGGCCTTCAAGTCCATGGTGGTCTCATTTGCTATCTGGCCATTGGCATTTGCCGTGGTTAGGGCGCCTTGCTTTGCTTCCATGTGTCCTCTCGTCTTCTAGGAGGCTAGACTGGCTTCCTTACATGGTGGTCTCAGGGCAGCAGCCCGATACAACAAATTGGAAGCCTCAAGACCTCTCAAGGCCCAGTGTCATGCGTCACGCCATGTTACTTCTGCACGTTCTTTTTTGTCAACATTCTTCCCAAGTCAAGGTCAAATTCGAGGTAGAAAAAACGCACCTCACCTTCTAAGAGCGGAGATGCCAAATGCTAGGTGATGCCTTTCAACGTCCCACAGCATCTAAAAGGTGAAATTCATTTTCCGTCAGGTTTCTTTAGGAAGAAATGCCTCACCCTCTACTCCACAAAATTCGTACACACTGCACAGTTATTCCTTAAATCAGGGGTTCTCAAGTGAGTGTGACTGTGTCCCCATCTCCCTCAAGGGACAGTTGACAATGGCTGGAGGCATGTTCATTTTAACTGGCATTGGGTAAATGCTCCCTGTGTCTCCTAGGCGGAGACCAGGAACGGTGTTAAACATCTTGCAATTCACAGGATAGCTCCCCTAGCAAAGCGTTATCTGGTCCAAAACGCACTGAGACTGAATAGCCCTGACTTGCAGGGAAGATAAGTGTAGCAAGTTGCCCGAGTAGAACTTTAGTCAAGAGGAATACCTAAAGGTATTCTTTTTACATAGACTGAAACGATTTAAAATTTTGAAGGGATCATAAATTTCCTTTTGGATGGAAAGCGACTTTAGGTATGGAAGCCGCCTTTCTATCATTCATTATTTATGAGCAAACCCTTTTAGATAGAGTATGAACCACTCAAACCCTTCTTTAAGAATCAAACTGAAAACAATACTTAGACTTTTGCCTATTAGTTTTAATTTTCACCTCTCATTCTGGCTTCTAACCTGAACTAAGGGATGTATCTATGTGCAGACACACACACACACACACACACACACACATGCACACACACACTTTAGCTTTTTTTTGTCAGAAATGTTTAAAGGAGTTTTACCCATTATTTTAAAGGCTGAGAAGTATGTATTAATCGGTCAAAGCCATTGTCTCATTAAATAGAAATAACAATTTCCATAGAACCCTGTGATTTTTCCAACCATATCTTTAGATATAGACTGATAGGATTTACAGATTCTCTACCACACTGTCCTTAGGAAAGGCTGACATTTTCAAGTTTCTCCTGCAGAACAAAATAGAGTTCAATTTAAAACAAAATGGGACAAACTGATGATAACACAAAACAAGTTAAGATTGTGTACAATAGGTGAGATTTTCTGAGGGAAGAAAAATCATGCTGAAAGAGGATACCAAGGACAGTTTTCTTCCCCATTGTTTTAAAAATAAGAAGAAAGAAGAAACAGAGATGGGTGGAAGCCAGGTATGCCCCGTGGGCCTTTTGCGTATTCCAATACCAGTTCCTGGGTTTCTCTCGGCTTGGATGGTCACCAAGTTTGCTTATGCACCTTTCTCACCCAAACACAGCCCATCTGCTCCCTCCTGAAGGTGTGTGATCACAGGTATCTTACCTTCTCCAGCAGAATATCTCGGCATCCCCTCTCCTGACACATACTGTGTTTACTAATAATGGTGGAGTGGGTACATCATTTGAATTCCTAAGTAGATGTTGACTACATTAGCTAGGGCCTGAAGATTCTTGGCTAATGTTGAGAGAAAGAGAGAGTGAGAGAGAGAGGCAGAGGCTGAGAGGGAGAACGAGAGAGAGAGAGAGAGAGAGGAAATTCTCGAAAATTCAAAAATACATTGAGATCAACAAAATAGTTTGAATCTGTGGAGGAGATCAAATGATCAAATCTGTAATTAAGATCACTTCGGTTGCCCCCACAAGAGATTAATTCCTCTTTTCACTAAAGGGTTGATGCCATGAAAGCAATATTTTACCAGAGAGAAACTGCTGAAATCTGTTTGCTTAACAAAGCCATTTTTTTTTTTTTTTGAGTCGGAGTCTCACTCTGTTGCCCCGACTGGAGTGCAGTGGCCGCTTCCGGCCACCGCAGCCTCGACCTGCTGGGCTCCGGCGATCCTTCCGCCTCAACCTTCCAAGTAGCTGGAACTACAGGCGCACGCTACCACACCTGGCTAATTTTTTTTGATTTATTGTAGAGATGAGGTCTCGCCAAGTTGCCCAGGCGGGTCTCGAACCCACGGGCTCAGGCAATCCACTCACGTCAGCCTCCCCAAGCAAGGGATTACAGGCTGAGCCATCGAGCCGGCTCAAAGCCATTATTGATAACCACCAACTGCTTACTGCTTCCCCAATCATCAACTTGTTAGCAAAAGCAGTCTCATGTCTCAACAGTGATGCGGATTTCGACCTCAGGGAAGACGGACGAATAAATTGGTTTGCATAGAAACAATCTAAAACCTTAAGCAAGGAGAGAGGAGATGTCATAGCCATAACAACTGAAGAGTTCCCGAAGCCGTGAACACATGGTCGCAATTTTCTGCTGCAGGAGTCTTGACCTTTGACATTCAATCGGTATCTCACTTCAGGATAATAGCTGTGGATAACGGAAGCAGATGTCTTTAACTTGTGGTGTCACGGAAACAAGATTTTTCCTTAGAGGACTTAACGCCTAGGTGTCTTCCGAGGAACAGAGAAATGAACTCGTTCTGAAGTGCTCTCCGAATGCAAACATTTTCTTTGCCACCGCAGCTGAAAAGTGCAGGCATCCACGGTAGGCCTTCAGCAGGCCTGAAGGAGCTGTTTTGTTTGCTATTTTTTGTCAAGACTCCTCCTTCTCACGCTCAGAAATAAATAGCAACAACTTCTGGTGACATTGGTCCGTATCTTGAGTTCTTGAAGTTGTAAAACACTGGCTTTGAAGTATGACTGCACCCGATTTCCAAGATATCCAAGTGAGACACTCACTTAAATGGCTCACAAGGATAGCTGGCCCATTCATACCACTTTAGGGAATTACTTCCTTTCGATGGTAGCAATCAGATTAATACAAGATTAAGACCCTTCCAGCAGCCACGAGTGGTACCACCTGACATTGATAGAGAGTGTCATAACCATTCCAAGTGTACTTAAATATATTACAGAGACAGGCAGTGTAGTGTAAAGGTCAAAAATTTAGACTTTGGAGTCGAGGCAATACACACGTTCAGGCTGTGAAGTCTCCGTTTCTTTAGCCAGAAAACACAGACAATAGTACCTGCATTGTAGCATCCTTATAAAGAACAGATGTGTGTCAATAGCTTAGTCTTGGGGCTGTACAAGGTAGCACGGCATAACTGGCAGCTGTGGTTGTTACTACCATAATCATGCAGGCGTCCTTTTCACCTGCTCCATATATTTAGATCTTGAGACAGCCATGATAGATTCATGGCTCTCATACAGAATTTTTAAAAATCTACATCAGAACTGAGATCTCTGGAAAATTTGCTTCACTTTCCTGCAGGCAAGCACAAAAGCCAAGATGGGAAGTTGAATCTTCCGTGACCAAATAAACTACATCCTCACCAAAAGCTCCTCCAAGATCATGGATGCAGCTAGCATCTTCTGAATAGCGTCTTCGAAGACTGCAAGCGTGGCTGAACGCATCTTCCAGGTTATCCATTTTAAACCTGCACCTACAATTTGGATAGTGCTGACGGAGTACCAAGTAGTGCTGAAACAGATTGAACCACCTTCCTCTTTTTGCACCCCATGCCATCAGGAACACCTTTTTTACGATCTTTTTTCTGAGGTGCTAATTCACTGAGCAAACAACACACATGACCCCAGGCATCACATCCTTCAGGACGCTCCCAAGTTGCCCATATTCCTTGGGATGGTTTGGGGACCCCAGAAAGCCCAGCAACTGTTTCAGAGCCTGCTGCCTGGGGTGCGAAAGAATTATGCACGAATAAAACCCTGGGGGGAGGTGTAGGATGCTAACTAAGCATCTTAAAGAATGGGTGAGAAAGGACTTAGAAGCTTTAAACCACCCAGCAAAATTCAAATTAGAAAGGGATAGGTAGTCACAAAAGGGGTCTGAATTGTGATGCTCAAAAAACCCCACAAAAACAGCACGCTGAAGCCTGACCTGCTGGAGCAAACCCACTCACTGACTCTGAAATGAAATGCCGTTCTGATACACTGCCTTTATAGTCTCAGATGCTCCAATTAGAGCTTAGATGTATATAAATCAGGGGGAGTCCTTCAAGACATAAAAAGACCCTCTTTGAGCGCTTAAGAAATATGATATAGCATATCTAAAAAATGATACAAGTGTATCTTTTATGGGAATGCGTCAACTTTGTTGACAAATCTAAGCCACGATTGTCCCGAGAGAACAGTCAAGGAGATCAGAGAGCCCTGAGCAAGTCCTCCGAGGACTTTGACCAGAAACTGCAAAGGACAAAGGATGTGATGATACCTGGGATCATGTTGCCTTTATCTTGATGTCATTCTGGACCTTTTAACACTTGAGTTCTGTTTTCTCCCCATCCTGGCCACAAGCACTTTTTTTCCCCTCTCTTTTTAGCTATTCATTGAGAAAACTTGAAAAAGAAGTGGGACTTCAAGGGTTGTGGAAGGTTGGAAGCAAGTCCTACCCACATGTCAAAGAATACTCTGTCTTTTGCTGTGTCCATCTTCTTTCCCTATATCTGGTTCTACTTCTGGCTTGGCATTAAAGTGTGCGGGTATGTGTGTGTATGTGTTGTGTGCAGGCCTGTGTGCACACTCGTGTTATGGTTGTTTTCAACTGGAGAATGCTTCCAAAGTGGCATCTTGGTTGTGGCCATATTTTTTCAGGAGTTCTGCTTATTATCTGTGTGTGTTTTGTTTAGAGATAAATATGTTTATCCTCCATTTTAACACCAAAAGGACGGCTATAAAAACAGCTGGATCCAAATGTTAAAAGTAGAATGGGAAGTTGTCTTCGAGCAGGGTGTGCAGGGAAAGCGATATTCTGTGCAGTTTGCTATTGTTTTATGAATCTTTAATCTATTAACACCCTGATGTTAAACTCGGCTCAGTTGTGTGTCTGCACATTGACTCCGGAATCTAAAATGTCATTGCAAACCTTCCCATGCATGTCCAGTTCTTTATGTTGGTGTCAACTTTTTCTATCTCCCAACTTTATCAAGCCATGATGGAATGAATTATTCTCTCCAGTTCTTAGCAATAGCTAGGAAATTTGTTCAGTTCGGTCCTTATAAAAAGCGGAGAGATCCAGTCCTCAGTTCCGGCTTCCTCAACAGTTTCTAGCTTTGAAGCAGTTAGTTCAGTGACTTCTCTTGCTAACTGCCAAGCCATCTCCTATTTTCAATTTAAAAATTTCAGGAGTTATTTCCTAGAAAATGAAGAACACTCGTCCCAAAATTATTGAATGTTGTCCGTCGCCCTTTCCCTACGGGGAATATTGACGGGAGTTAGAAAAGGTTGATGGGTTTCACCAACCTGGGTCAAGTTGCTTTGTGGGTCACCTGAGGATCTGGTGTGAGAGAGAGAACGTGGAAGCCTTGGGAGCATGTTGGGAGGAACCAGCTGAAACAAGAAGGTCAGACTCAGAGCAATGCCGGGAGCTGAGGTGTGGAACCAGGGAGCTGGAAGAGCATGACAGTTTGGGCCAAATACCAGGTGGTCAGACTGCAATCCAGTGAGCACGTAATTACGGGCATTCTGAGGGTGGTTTGGATTCATTTCCGAGACTTTTGGTTCAGACTCTAATACAAGATGCGCATTGGTCAAACCTACCTACGATATCTTAGAATAACAAATTTTATCTTTGACATAAAGATAATGCCTTTCATTTGTCCTAAAACTATGTCTTTTGAGTTTCAGAATATGCTGAAGCAGGAGAGGAGATTAAGTTTAGAATATTCCATATTTCTTATTTGAGCGCTTAAATTATGAATGAACAAGTATGTGAATTAGATCTATTTATAAGCCAACTGGCTCCATCTCCTTTGCTTTATAAAGTAGCTTTTCGTGTTGGTTTTATGACAGAAAATCCTGCCTTCAAGGCTTTCTTGACAAAAACGATAACTTTCACTTATGGTTTTCTTTTTCTGACTCCTGTGCACACCCACATAAACATACATACACACACACATTTTACAGTTAAGCATAAGCTATCCCTCTGGAATGTCACTTTTTTTAAGGTCCTCTACATTTTTAAATTCTTCTTTCTTTGTTTAAGCTTAACTTTTCCCTCTTATTCCCAGAACCTATATGAACCTCACCAGGACTGCACCTTTATCTTGTTTGCTGCTCTAGCCATGAAATGCAATTTATCCAGTAAGTTTGTTTTTTTCCTCCTGAGAATCTCTCTTTCTTTTTTTTTTTTTTTGAGTTGGAGTGCAGTGGCACGCTCACGGCCATCCCAGCGTTGACCTGCTGGGCTCCGGCTATCCTTCCACCTCAGCCTTCAAAGTAGCCAGAACTACAGGCACGTACTACCATGCCCAGCTAATTTTTGATTTATTGTAGAGACGAGGTCTTGCCAAGTTGCCAGGGCTGGTCTTGAACCCTCAGGCTCAGGCATTCCACTCGCCTCAGCCTCCCAAAGGGATTATAGTCTCGAGCCACTGCACCCGGCTGAGAATCTCTTCAAGTCATGAAAATTGTTTCTATTGGTCAGAATTTCCACATATTTCAAAAATCTGACGTCTTAATATCTGATTGGGAAATTTAAAAAATCAATCTTCCACGTGGAAATTAAATGATTTATACAAATTAGTTGAAATTTGAGACAAAATAAGATCATTGGAATTTATTCAGGCATTTTACCTAGAAAAAAACTGGGTCTTCAGGTCATCATTGAAACAAAGTATGCGTTTTTATTTTGAGATCATTAAGACGATTGGAGTAAGAATATAGTTCTAGAAAATTCCTTACAGAGTTACTATCAATATTGAGTAGTAGTTTCATGACCCACGGGGATGAGCGTTTCACCCAAGTCATCCACAGTGAACACACTTTATGTCAGGAAGGACAGGAGGGAGTTAACATTGTGATGTATTGGGAATTCCTAGATGATGTCACTAGAATCTGAAAACACCACTGTGATGGAGCAATGAGACCATCTGTATTTTCTAGGTCTAATTTCTGACAAACAATCTGAGCTTTCTGGCAAGCAGGATGCACATCAGAATACACAAGGGGCATGTCTTGGTGACTTCCGCCTGAGTGCTCATACACGGCTTCCTGTTTTGGTCTGATAGCTTCCCTTGGGCTTTCGCTGATGCAAAACTACCCACGCAGAGATGGGTTGCCCATGCATAAGAGAATAGGTGTCTTATTTTTGGAAAACTTTTGTTTCACATTAACTTTGTTGTTTTATTCTACTAACCCTATTTCCTCTCATATATATGTATTTATATATGGGTATATGGATTTATATATGTATATAGATTTATATACATGTATTTTCTTTTTTTTTTAAGTCAGCGTCTCACTCTGTTGCCCAGACTGGCTTGCAGTGGCACGCTCACGGCCACTGCAGTCTCAATCTGCTGGACTCAGGCGATCTTTCTGCCTTAGCCTTCCAAGTAGCTGAAACTACAGGCATGTGCCACCATGCCTGGCTAATTTTTTAATTTATTGTAGAGCCAAAGTCTTGCCAAGTTGCCCAGGCTGGTCAACTCCTGGACTCAGACAATTCTCTTGCCTCAGCTTCCCAAAGTGCTAGGATGACAGGGTGAACCACTGTGCCCAGCTTCCTCTTATATTTTACACTAACATTGTAAATGTCATTTCACCTCCAACCCCCTTCTTAGGCTAATTTCTTTCGTTAACTGTTTTTTTTTTTTCCCCTCCAGGCACTACCCTATTATTACTGCTTCATTTGCTTATAATATTAATGATCTGCTGAAATGTATTAAGATACACAGTGGATATTATTTCTTTCCTCCTGAGAATCTCTCTTTTTTGGTTTTGGTTACCATATAACCAAATATGTGTCATTCGCATGTTTATATACTTTAGGGCACAAAGATGCCTGAAATGCTCATTCTACTTTCAAGTTGTATCTAGTTTGGGTTGAGAGTTATACAGACTGTAGTATAAAATAAAAAATGATGGCTCCTCCAAAAGGTTAAGATGAAATGCTCTGAGGTATTCTCTCATGTACTTTTTGGCTATTGTATATATTCCTTTTTGAAGTGACTGTTTAAGTCTTTTGCCCATATTTTCCCACTGGATGATGATGATTATTTTTTGAGGTATAGGAGTTGTTTACATAGTCTATGTACAAGTTCTTTATGTGTATACATTTATTTCAGCATATGGCTTGTTTATTCATTTTCTTAAGGTTTTAATTTTTATAAAATCCATGATATCTTTCTGCCTTTCCTTTTATGGTTAGTGATTTCTGTGTCCTGTCCAAAGAGGTTTTGCCTATTGTAAAGTCACAAAGATAAATGCCAATGTTTTATTTGATGTTTAGGTCTATATGACAAATTATTAGGGGAATATGAGTGGAAACCAGTGAATTGTTACTATACACTCACTAGGAAGGCTAAAACTAGAAAGCTTGACAGTACTAAGTGTGGTTAGGGATGTGGGGTAAGTGGAATCGCCACACACTGCTAACAAGAGTATAAAATGACAAAACCACTTTGGGAACGAGTCTGTCACATAGTTAAGTGCGCATCTAACCTACGTCTCACCATTTATTCTTGTGGGTTTTATTCACAAGAAATAAAGATGTATGTCAACAAAAAGGCTTGTATAAGACTGTTCCTAGCATCCTTAATCATAACCACCAACCATTCAACTGCTCATCAGTAAAAGAGTAGATAAACAAACACTGGTTTATCCATGCAATAGAATATTACTTAGCAATAAAAAGACACCATGACTGATATACACAAATAATATGAATTCTTCTGAAAATGCTGAGTTAAAGAAGTTTTCCACAAAAGCCTATATGCTCTATGATTTCCTTTATATAAAGTTCTAGGGTAGGTAAAACTCATCTATAATGAAGTAAGTCAAAGCAATGCTGTTATGATCTGAATGTTTGGGTCTCCCCCAGGTTCATATGTTGAAATCTAATGGGGCCATAGCCTTGCTAGGCTCTGGTGTGGCCATGTGCTCTTTGAGCTATGGCTGTTGCCATGCTTCCTGGCTTTGGCTCCCTCCCCCGCCTTGGGGAGGTGAATCTTCTTTTTTTTCTCTCTAATTTACTTTAAATAAACTATATTTTCTAATCTAAAAAAAAAAAAGAAAGAAAGAAAGAAGGAAATCTAATGGCCAGTGTGAGGGTATTAGGAGATGGGGTTTTGGGGAGGTGATTAGATCACAGGGACAGAGACCGATAATTGGGACAAATGCCCTTAACCCCTATGAAAAGGCCTGGAAAACTTCTTACCCTTTCACATATGCAGTCACAGAGAGAGACAGCCCTATATATGAATCAGAAAATAGGTCCTCATCAAACACTCAATCCGCTAATGCCTTGGTCTTAGACTCCCCAGCCTTCAGAACTGTGAGAAATAAATTTCTTTCATTTATAAGCTACCCAATTTACAGTATTTTGTTATAGCAGTGTTACATTGATTGTAACAAGGAGGACTGACTGGAACTAGCAAGGAGGACAACATTCTGAAGGGGGTGGGAATGTTTTCTCTTTTGATACAAGTGTGAAGGACACAATTGTTGATACTAGTCAACCCTGGGGAATATGCATTTGAGATTTGTGCACTTTGTTGTGTGTAAATAATACCCCTCCATAAAACAGTGCAAAAAGTTATGGAGGGCAGAATTTGGCAACTGATTGGTTAGAGATATGGCACAGTGGTTTAAGTGTGGATTTTGTACTCTGAAGGCTCTAGATTCAAATAATAGTTCTGAAACCTATTAACAGTGAAAGGCCAGTGAGTGACGTAACCTTTCTGGACTTCAGTTTTGCCTTTGCAGAACTAGAATCCTATCTTCTTTTGAGAGATGTCATGGGAGTATATGTAAAGGGCTGGTCATAAGGGCTGACATCAGCTGTTAAGAAATTAATGCCACTTGAGTAGTTCTCTTCCTCTTCCTTTTTTTCTACTTCCTTTTTATGACTGAGTAAAGTGTCAAAGATAATTGTGTGGTTTTAAGTGCTGGTGTTTGGGAAGATGATAAATTGTTAACAGAAATACAGAACACATCCTAAGATAATACCTGGGAGAGAATATCACACATTCTCTTTTGAACCCGATGAATTTGAGGCACATAGCGATGGCTTGAGTTTAGCTGGCAACGATGGGCCTTGAATTTGGGAGAGAAATCAGAGAAGGAGCTTTGGATTTGCGGTGTGGTGAGTGGATAAACCAGATCTTGGGGGCGGGGGGCGGGGGGTGGGGGAAGCTGTGACTTGTAGCATTTGCTGATTTACCTGTTGTAAATACTGCCATCATGGCCAATTTCAAGTTACTTACCAAACTGGTTTGCAGAATTCCTGAATATTCACCTACCAGCCCTTCTTAGCTGCTGACTGCCACTTTCACAAACTCCTAGATCAGAGTCATCTGCCAAGAGAGGATGAGATGGAGACAAATCTTTTCTTACCTTACACCAGGTCTTTTCTTGCCTGCAGGATGCTTTGAGTTTAATTCAGTTCTTTGCCATGAATCCCCATTTCTGAGTGTATCTTCATAGCTCACACCTTTACCTGCCATGGATAAAAATACCTTATCCTCTTAGGTTCACCGCTTTGGAAGAGGGCCTCCTTTTTATAATACAGAGGCTGCTCGTTCTTTCCAGGGATACCCAGAGGCCTCCTGGCACCTCCACCTGTGAGGGACTCACGAACAGCCTCATACTGTCATGCCTGAGAGAAGCAACTCTCCCCCTTTGGTTTCTCAGTGCTTCTTTCAGTGCTAAGCTCCTGCCTCGCTTAAAGAAAACTTTCACTCCTAATGATCAGCCATCAACAAGGAGGAAATAATGTCCTCTGCAGCACCTTGGATGGAACTGGAAGTCATCCTCCTAAGTGAACTCACTCAGGAACAGAAAACCAAACACCGCATCTTCTTACTTATAACCTAAACTAAAGATCCGCAAAGGCACCCAGGATGGTATAATGAGCACTGGAGACTCAGAAGGGGGACCCAACCCTGTCCAGTGCATACGTCTGTGTCTGCATGACCCGCAGGTGTTGACGTGAGCTGCGGGAATACTGACAAATCACGGGGTGGGCTAAGCTTGGGGTTAATATCCTGGAGATGTCTGGAGTAGTAAGGGCATTTTGTCAAATGTACGTGGCGGCTCTTCTTAACTTACAGGCCAGCAAAGACACCGTTAAGTGTACACGACTAGAAATTCTTTGTCCTAAAATTAATGGGAATGTAAGACTTTTTTTTGCCCAAAGAGGCTTGCTTTTGACGTTGTCTTTTATAGCAAAATAAAATGAATACAACCAATACGCCCACATTTCCACAGTAAAATGTGACATACCCATTTAAAATAACATTATGGAGCCCTTAAAATCACTTGTGAAAAAATTTTTCATTCACATAAAACATATTTATACTATACTGAAATATTATATTTACCATTTTAACTCTGTTAAAAATATGGGAAGAAGAATGATTGGTGATAAATTTTGCAAACGATTAGCAGTGATTTTCTTTTGATGGTGGGATGATGGGTGGTTTCCTTCTTCTTCAGTGTGCACTTACGAGCTTGTCCAAACTTTCTACATGTCAAGGAAAAAACGTCTCCAACAAACTCCCAGTCGCTCCAGAGATTACACTTATATTCCAATAGCCTTGACTTACCCAGTCCGGTTTCTTAAAAATTAAAAGCCCCCCACTTTAAGTTTATAGTCAAATTACTTAAAAAATACAGATCAGACTTACGTCTTGTGCCATACAAGTAGCCTCCTTCTGCCATGATTTGCAGGGGTGGGAGCATGCTTTGCATTTCTGTGCTTTAGTAAAGGAGGGTAGTTTTAAAATAAAAGCCTAAACTTTCCTCACTGCAAACTACCTTTCATTCATTTGTTGGTAATTCAAAGCTTCAAATCCCCTTAAGAAAAGAAAAAAATATATATATATTATATTATATATATGGGAGTACCAAAAGATGCGTATACATTTTCAGAGATTTTATCTATGTGTTACTTTTTGAAGTTGAATTGAATTATGGTAGCAACGTATAGTATGACGTTTGCTCAACCATGCTTCTGCCATTTTCTTTGACTGTCCTGCCTGTCGCATGGTGATGCTAGCATTCATTTGGTTAACACCATCTTTTAGCGAATGTCATACTTAAAACTTGTATACTTTTTTTGGTTGCCTGTGTGTGTGTGTATATATATATATACATTTCATTATAAAAAATTCCAAACGTACAATAAAGCTAAAAAATAGTACAGAGAATGCTAATAGGTCTACCAGCTATATTCTATAATTTACACTTTAACATATTTGTTTTATCATATGTCTATTTATCCATCCATGAGTCCATCTTAATTTTTGATTCATTTCAAAGTAAGTGGCAGACGTGAGTACACTTTGCTTCTAAAACTATCCCATAGATATCTTTCACTAGAATGCAATATTTTTCACTTTTCTAGTTTTCGGAGTAAAATTTATGTGAAATGGAATGTTAAATGCAACTGCATGTATCTATGCCACCCAAACGCCTGTCAAAATATAGGACAAAAGGAGTTCCCTCACGTTCCTTCCCAGAAAGTCTCTGCACGCCCCCCGCCTGCCACCCCCAGAGCCAACCATTGTCCTGATTCTACAATTGTTCTTCCAAGTCTGGAACTTCGTATAAATAGAGTCATATAGCATGTAATCTTTTTTTTTTTTTGAGTTGGAGTCTCAGTCCATCATCCAGGCTGGAGTGCAGTGGCATGCTCACGGCCACCCCAGCATCCACCTGCCGGGCTCAGGTGATCCTTCCGCCTCAGCCTTCCAAGTAGCCAGAACTACAGGCATGTGCCACCACTCGCAGCTAATTTTTGATTTATTGTAGACACGGGGTCTCGCCAAGTTGCTGGGGCTGGTCTCGAACCCACGGGCTCAGGCAATCCACTCACCTCGGTCTCCCAAAGTGCTGGGATGACAGGCTGAACCACCGAGCCCAGTCAAGCATGTACTCTTTTGTGCCCTGGTACTATCCCTCAGCATAACAGCTTGGCTATCCCTCCACGTTGTGGTGTTTTTTAAGTAGTTTGTTTCTTTTTATTGCTGAGTTGTATTCCATCGTGTAACAGATTGTTTAGCCATTTTCCTGTTGATGGATACCTAAGTTATTCCACATGTTAATAAATACTGTAAACACTCTGTACGTGTCTTTTTGTGGGCACGTGTTTTCAGTGCTCTTGAGAAAATACCCAGGAGTGGAACTGCCGGGTCAGAGGGTATGGGTAGACCTAGTTTTTTTAAAAAAAATCTCAAGCTTTTCCCAGAGAGGTTTACTGTCTTACACTCCATTCTGCAGTTTACAAGCGTTCCATTTTCTTCACATTCCTGGCAACATTTGGCATTGTCAATTTTTTTTTTTTTTTAAGAAAGCAGGATTTATCGAGAGGACAGAAAAGCTCCCAGAGCAGAAGGGAAACCAAGGGGGTTGCCAATTTTTTTTTCTTTTTTTTTAGGGAAGCAAGGGAATTTCTCCACAAAGACATTCATTATACAAATTTAAATTTCAATCAGAAGGAGGTCTTGACATGTCATTTCAATTGTGAAAGTAACAGAAAAACATCCTATGATTACCAAACCCTAAATGCAACGGTGCATTCAGCACAGTTGTAGTCTAGGCTCGTCCTAGAACCCTTCAAGCTACTTGTAAGAGTCAAGTTCAGTTGATTCCTTTCTCAACTGGACCAAAATAAAAAGTAAAACTAAGTGGAAATTTAATTCTTTTTAATTTAATTTTTAAAAAAAATTTAGCTTTTCGTGTGCCTGAATTGTATCTTTTACTATATATATATATATACACTTAAGATATATTAACTGTTTTTGTTTTTTTTTTTGAGTTGGAGTCTCACTCTGTCACCCAGACTGGAGTGCAGTGGCACGCTCCTGGCCACCGCAGCCTCAACCAGCTGGGCTCCGGCAAACCTTCCGCTCAGCCTTCCAAGTAGCTGGAACTATAGGCATGTGCTACCATGCCTGGCTAATTTTTGATTTATTGTAGAGAGGAGGTCTCGCCAAGTTGCCCGGGCGAGTCTCAAACCCTCGGGCTCAGATCATCCACTCGCCTCGGCCTCCCAAAGTGCTGGGATGACAGGCTGAGACACCGAGCCTGGCTGTATTTTTAAAATGTAGAAATGCTTGGTCAGTTTCTTTGCTGTCCACAGGGGGAAAAGGCAGGACCCAAGTTTTGCTCCAACAAACCTGGCCTTCCTGAGTCCACAGCACATTGAAATGGGCAAAACTGTAGCATTTTGTAAGAATTCATTTTTCTCTCATGAAGAACCTTCCCAAGATTTGAATGTCATCACCTCAGGTTCACATCATAACTGCACTGGCCCTCCTCACCATGACTGTGGGTCCCTCCTCCTGGGTCCCTGTCTTCTGTTTCTTCACTTCCAGATTCCTTTGGACTCCCTCGAGGGGCATGAAGCTGCTTCCTACCTCCTAGATGTGTCTGTTAGCTCGCTTGTCACATGCTTCCTTAGGCGGTAGGGGTTAGTGTTTGTGTCGCACACCTTGTCTTCATCTATAGACATTTTAAAGATAGGAGGTATTTAATTTACCTTAGCACAGCTCCCTTGCACCCAGGAGGTGCTCACTAAACACTGACTGAATGTGTGATTGGATGCAAGTGTGTATGGTGAAGAACACAGATCCTAGAGCTAAATTCTCCCACGTACCAGCTGTGTGGTATCAAGCAGGTTACTTAACCTCTCTGAGCCTCAGTTTCTATCTGAAAAATGAAGATGAGAAGAGTACTGACCCTACTGAACTTTTTCTGGTGAGTTAGTGAGTTAATTTTTAAAAGGTGCTTGGAAGACTGCCTAGTACATAGTGAATAGATACAAATAGAATGAACCCACATCTTCTTGGGATCATATATACAGCTTCACAATGGCTTTCTAAATCTTTCTAAAACAATGACTCTCTAAATCTTTCTCTACCCTGCTACATGAGCAATTTCCATAAACAACAACAACCACACACAATAGCATTCCACCTAAAAGCACTCCTGTCAAGTACTCTAGGTCTGCTACTGTAGGACTTAGTGAATGAGTCTGTTTACTCCTTGTGATTTGCAGCCTTTGATCATATGACTCTCAACCTCTGGACGTGTCTGTAGTGTTTTTTTCTTATTTTGGGTCTTTGCACTATGTCTTTCTTGAAGTGTCCTGATCAGATCTCCAATATTTGAGATGTAAAATTCTACTCCCACCCTCTTTCAAAAATAGAAGTGTAATTTAATCATTAGTGATCCTAAATATTACTCAACTTATCTTACATTCAATTGCTTTATTTAAGTAAGGAAAACATTTTTAACAGTAGCATATACAGGAAACGTTGACATTACTTATTAATAGTATTTATATACGATGGGACCCACATGTTCTGAAAGATGTTCCTGCATATTCTTTAAAGAAGACTTCAGGATTTTCTGCTGAAAGACTGCGACGAGGAATACTTGGAAGGGACCTGAGAGCAACTTTCCAAGGGGAACAAGCAAAACAATGTCCAAGAATCTTCAGTAGCAGGGACAGCGAGGCTGTGTTTTTCTTTGCTGGATGAGGTTCCATAACTAAGCGTCTTATTTTCTGGAGTCAGAATGCATCTGTTTGTCTCCTTACAACACAGAGGAAGCATGCTTCCAAAATCAAAGGAGAGCATTGGCTACTGTGACCTGGTTTTTTTTTTTTATGAGTTGGAGTCTCACTCTGTTGCCCCAACTGGAGTGCGACCTGCTGGGCTCCAGTGATCCTCCCGCCTCAGCCTTCCAAGTAGCTGGAACTACAGGCACGCGCTACCACACCCGGCTAATTTTTTGATTTATTGTAGAGATGAGGCCTCACCAAGTTGCCCGGGCGGGTCTCGAACCCCCGGGCTCAGGCAATCCACTCACCTCGGCCTCCCAAGGCGCGGGATTACAGGCTGAGCCACCGAGCCCAGCTTGTGACCTGTTTAACATGTTTCTTCATTTTGCTTCAGGCGAAAGATTGCAAATCTCATCATGAATGCGGTGAAAAATATTGAATTGAAAAACACCATCGTTGCCACTGTCTTTCCATATTGATTCATCCTCCGTCTGTAACTTCAGAGCCAGAAGAAGATATTAACGGTCACCTTGGCTGTTTCCTTGTGACCTCTAATATGGCTTGCATTTCAAATGGCGTCAGGAGTGGGGTGTCTGGGAGTGGGGAGTGGAGAACCACAGGGTGCAGAGTAAAGGCGTGATGTGTCCACTTGGTATTAAAGGAATGCTTCTGCAAGCAAAAAAAGAGACAATATTTGGTAAAAATGAGTGTCGTTTTCCCCTGCTCTGGCATCTGCTTACGCTCACAATGGCCGCAGTGTTTTTCTTTACCTGGTAGGTGGCCTCTCCATGTATGGATGAGGCACTGCGTGAAAATGTGCCTCCTTATGTCGGAGTGAAATTTGCTTCCCCTTTGTCCCCCTGTTCTCCCGTGCCTCCCTTTGTTCTAATCATACATGTGAGCAGAAAAGCCAGCGATCCCAGCAACCGTTTACTTCTCCAGCCACTTTCTGGAGTTAATAATTCAAACAGATCTTTTACAAACTCATTTTATTCTTAGAAATGGCCTTATTGCTAACAGTCTGCTCTCCAGTTGTACTTTATCAAGCAGCAGATCTGTTGTAAAATGTGATGACTGGATTTCATCTGTTTTGCCACCCCCTAAGAATTCATTGCCCACAGTGCTTCCACTGCTGTTATAAGAGACAGTTTAATTTTTGTGGTACATTGATTGATCACTGGACTCCCTGGTAACATGGTCTTCCTTGGATAGGACTGCTGTTTTCTGGGTCTCAGATCCCCCGAAGAAGCTGCATAACTCCCTGTATGAAACAAATCTTCCACACCCTAATAGTAATATCCCCAATCCCCAAATGAAAGAAAACACACACAAGTGCCTGTAGGTATCTTCATGCCTGTAGGTGATCAGTATGGGAAGGGAGGTTCCCCCCCACCCCCGTCTTAGGTATGATGAAATCAGAGGAGTAAAACAAAACAGACAAACTACCAAACAACACTGGAAGACTTGCCACAATTCCGAAAGTTGTCTAAATCGGTCTCTGTCGAGTAATAAAATTGCAGGTACTTCTTTACTCCTTGACTAATTTTCTGTAGCCCTCAGGTGAACCAGGCAGGATCCCTGCTATGTGCCTCCAAATTAAACAAAAATAATAATAACAAAAGGGAAGGCAGAAAAAAAAAAAAGTTGGCAAGAGGAGAATTGTAAAAATCAACACCACGAAGGTAGGGAGATTGAGCATATGGATTTAAATCCTCAGGCAATAGGACCAATCTTGTCATCAGTGTAGGAAAAACCCATTTTTAAACCAAATTGACATAATTATCTTCAATATATCAAGGCCAAGAAACTTCGTGTTTACACACACCTCAAAGAAGGAAACAATAAGTCCTAATAAAATCATCACTATGGTTAGTAAATTTGCTAAACCTACTGCATGGAAGAAATTGATGTGAGTAACTGACAGAGTGAAGACTCCATTCATTCAAAGGGGGACGATTGGAGAAGGAGGTTTTCTGTGGCATGTGTGTATCAAGATCCTGATCTTGGACATGTCAAAAAGTAAGATGCATATTAGATATTCAAGTGGGGATCGCAAGGCAAGCGCTTGGATCTATGGGTCTGCAGTTGAGGAGAGAGGCAAGGTTGGAGAGAGAAATGTATTGTCGGCATCTAATTGGTATTTAGAGCCAGGACCCCAGATGAGATCACTTAGATCACCTCTTAGAGATGGGTGTCAGTGGACTGAACCGTGGAGCTCTGGGAGATGAGAGGAAACTAGCCAACTTACCCTAGAAGGAATGGCCAAAACGAGTATGAGGTCCTAGGAGACAGGTGAGAAACATGCTTCATGGCAGCTAGAGGGATGCCTTATGTCACAGGTTGCTAAAAGGTCAAATAGGAGCCGGGCTCGGTGGCTCAGCCTGTAATCCCGCGCCTTGGGAGGCTGAGGTGAGTGGATTGCCTGAGCCCGTGGGTTTGAGATCCGCCTGGGCAGGCGAAACCTCATCTCTACAATAAATCAAAAAAATTAGCCGGGCATGGTAGCGCGCGTCTGTAATTCC
>CAUYQG010063127.1:0-25725 GCA_963574415.1 Tarsius wallacei
GGCCACCGCAGCCTCGACCTGCTGGGCTCCAGCGATCCTTCTGCCTCAGCCTTCCAGGTAGCTGGAACTACAGGCACGCGCTACCACGCCCGGCTAATTTTTGATTTATTGTAGAGATGAGTTCTCGCCAAGTTGCCCAGGCGGGTCTCGAACCCGCGGGTTCAGGCAATCCGCTCACCTCAGCCTCCCAAAGTGCTGGGATTACAGGCTGAGCCACGGAGCCCGGCTATATTTGTATATCTAAACATAGAAAAGGTACAGTAAAACCATGTCATAAAAGATAAAAAATGGTACACCTATATAGGTCACTTACCACGAATGGGGCTTGCAGGGCTGGAAATTGCTCTGGGTGCATCAGCGAGTGAGTGGTGAGTGAATGAGGAGGCCCAGGACATTACTGTAAACACCCTATAACTAGGTTACACTAAATTTGTAATTTTTTTCTTTTTAAAATAATAAATTAAACTTAGCTTACTGTAACTCTTTTACTCTATAAATGTTTTCATTTTTTAACCTCTTTTGTAATAACACTTAGCTTAAAGCACAAGCACGCTGTATTGCTGTATATCCTTATTCTGAATCTTTTGCCACTTAAAAAGTAAAAACAAATTTTTTTTTGACTTTAAAAAATGAAGACATCAACACCCACATTCCACTAGACCTACACAGGGTCAGGATTACCAATGTTACTGTCTTCTAACTCCATATCTTATCCCACTGGAAAGTCTTCGGGACAATAAGATGCATGGAGCCTTCTGGAATACCTCCTGAAGGACCTGTCTGAGACTGTTCTACACTTAACCTTTTTCTTTTTAAAAAGTAGCAGGATGCTACAAAATAACAATAAAACCTATTGTATAGTAAGTACATAAACCAGTAACATAGTTTATCATCACCAAGTATTACTGTAGATAATTGTATGTGCTAAACTTTTATATGCTGGTAGCGTGGTAGAATGGTTTATGCCAGCATCACCACAAACATGTGAGTAATGCGTTGTACTAAGGACATTATGATGGCTATGACATCACTAGGAGATAGGAATTTTTCAGCTTCATTATAATCTTATGAGATTACCCTTGTATGTGTTGTCTGACATTGGCTGAAACATTGTTATTTGGCACGTGACTGTATATATTTGCCATGATTTAAAAATTGAGACATAATTCACATATCATAAATTCACTTCCTTTAAAGTATACAACACACCAGTTTTTAGTATATTCACAAAGGTGTGCAGTCATCGCGGCTACCTAATTCTAGGACACTTTTTGTCATCCCCCAAAGAAACCCTGTACCCACTGGCCATCACTTCCCATTTCTTTCTTCCCCTTGGTCCCTAGCCACTCATCTACTTGCTGTTTTTATGGATTTGCTATACATTTTACAAATGGAATCATATAACATATGGCCTTTTGTGTCTGGCTTCTTTCACAGAGCATAAGGTTTTCATTGTTTATCTATTTTGTAACACGCATTAGTTATTCTTTCCTTTTATTGGCAAATAATATTCTATTGTATGGATACAAATATACCTTATTTTGCTTGTCCATTCATCGATTGATGGACATTTGGGTTGCTTCTTTTTGACTGTTATGAATAGTGCTGCTATGAACATTTCTTGTATAATTTTTTTTTGTGTAGATACATGTTTTCAATTGTTGTGGGTACATAACTAGCAGTGAAATTGCTGGGTCAAATGGTAATTTTTTAAAAAAACTTTTTGAGGAACTGCTGAACTGGTTTCCTAAGTGACTGCATCATTTTATATTCCCATCAGAAATGTAGGAGGGTTCCAGTTTTTCTACACTTTGTCAACACCTGTTATTGTCTATCTTTTTTATTTTAGCCATCCTAATAGGTATAAAGGGGTATCTTATTGTGGTTTTTTTATTTGCATTTCCCTAAAGACTAATGATGTTGAGCATCTTTTCATGTACTTTATTGACTATTAGTACATCTTCTTTGGAGAAATGTCTATTCAAATCCTTTGCTCATTTTTAATTGGGTTATTTGTCTTTTTATTGTTGAATTTTAAGAGTTCTTTATATATTCTGGATATTAGACCATTATCAGATTTATGATTTGCAAATATTTTCTTCCATTCTGTGAGTTATCTTTCTACGTTCTCTATGGTGTCCTTTGTCACACAAAAGATTTTAATTTGTATGAAGTCCAGTTTATCTATGTTTTTCTTTGGTTGCTTACGCATTTGATGTCATATGTATGAAATCATTGCCTAATCCAAGGTTATGAAGATTAAGAGTTATGCTTTCTTTTAGGAGTTTGATGGTTTTAGCTCTTAGCCCTGGGATATTTTTATTCTTAAATTAACAGGTTCAGCTCTGGAAATACATGTTCCATTTTCAAATAATTTTTATTGTATAAAATATAACAAATGAAATAATTAAAATTAAAGAAAAATATAGACTTTTTATAAAACAGGAACCAGACTTTAAAATCAATGTTGTAACTTACTTTATTCATTTGCTATATTGGAAACATTTTCCTATATCATAAGTTTGATTGGTGGCACAATCATTGATTATTTGGATATCTGTTATTTGTTTAATCTCTTATTGTTGGACATTTTTGTTCTTCCCCTTTAAAAAACAGTAGAAATAGTACAGCAATGAGTGCATAACAATTTCTGTAGAATAAATACTCAAAATGTGTCCCATTTCTAGCATCTTAATAAGACAAGTGTACGATGGTTCCCTGAGAAATTGCTAGAACAAAGTTCAGGGCAGTTAGATAGGGAAACAAACTGCCTTCATTTTTGGGAAGTGCCTTCTCTATTTTGCCCAATATTCAGATATTTTTTGTAGGCTACCATGTAACAATGTGAAGAACATACTCTTTATCATTACAGTCAACATAATTGAAATTTTAACAACTGCACAATATTATATTGATTTGACATGGAATAATTGACTTATGCGTTGCCAAGATGTGGAATATTTAGATTAGAATTTTAATTTATAAAGAATACTACAGAGAATGTATTTTATGCCTGTAACATTTTTGATCTTTTGAATTGTTCCCTTGTGGCAGGCTCCCAGCAGGGGGATCTTGGAGGTTATATGGTTAGAACATTTAGACAATATATATTGTTGGTTGCTTCTGAGAAAGACTATAGCAATCTGGACTCCCTTCAGCAGCGTGTGAGTCCAGCATTCACACAACTTGCTGCCTCCATCCTCGCCAGTGCTTTCAAGTGTTTAGCAAGGATTTCAGGTGAATGGTGATGAGTCAGGGGAGGATGAAGCTACTTCCTATTTTATCACTATTTTTAATCTTTAAATTTACATCAAAGGATGGCTTTTTGTCCTTCATGAAATCTTCAGATTTAACATTCATCCTGTTTTTTTCCCCAGAGAATGAAGTTTCAAAAATTATCTTAAAGAAAACAGACCATCTGAAGCTCTATTAGAAGGACTGAGGATCACAGGCCTCTGAATTGTGAAACGTTTCATACGGCAGCGTTTCCCAGTTTAAAAAGAAGGGCCTGTTCTATCCAGTATCTGAAGTCTTCCCATTTTATTTTCTGCAAACCATAAAGTTGCAACAGGCCCATAACTGCACTCGCCTCCGGTCCCTATGACTGTAGGTGACTGAAGGTCACCACAAATGGGGTGTGTGGACTTTCTCGGAGTGGCCGCTGTGTCCAGTTCCACAGTTATCACCATAAAGACCTTGGGCTGCCCAGGCTTTCGGATCCCCTGTCTGCATATGCAGAGACGTGCTAGGGCCCGCCTCAGAAGGGGCATCCTGGTTTATGGGGGAGTGGGTGCTCATCCTCCAAAACATTTAAGGACCATCCACTGCTTAGAGAGCAAGGTCATGAGAGCCACTGTTGTCATGAGAGCTCTTGGTGGCCTAGAATGTTCTGTAGGCCATGTCCAATGAAGCGGGCCTTGGGTAGGCTTGGCCCAAAGGGTGTCAGCGCTCTGCCCTTTGGAGGAGTGGGATACCAATCTTCCCACCGCCACCGAGCAAGCCTAGAGCCACATGGGGTGGAGGCGATGTGGACAAGCGCAGAAGAGCCCGAGCTTGCTGGGTGTAGAGAATTGTGGGGCAACACCGAGTGCAGCTGGAGGGGTGTGTGTGGGGGGGTTCTTCCCATCAGAGAGCAAGGGGCTTTTTTAGCAAGCTAATAACAGCAAAGAGCAGTTTTTTCCTGGGTTCTGGGGAAGCCTGTGGGAGCACCGGCTAGACTGCTGACGTCGATGCCCTTGGCAGTGAGGGCCCTCACCGACCTCGGCGTCCAGGTAGAGGTGTGTGCAGGCCGGCGCTCCAGTCTGACCTGCGGGGTTTCTGCAGCCCGGAGCCCAAGTCGGCCCTCCGCTGCCTCCTGCCTGGCCTCTCCCGGGAGGGCGGGGCGCAGCAGACTCCGCTGGATACCCTCCCAGCTCAGCCTCCATTCAGACCCGAGGCTCCTCCCACTGTGCTCCTGCAGCGGCTTCTGGGCCCTCTCCACCGCCCCAGTGGACTTGAACGCTGGCTTCTCCCACGTGGTCGGCTTTGGCGAGCCCACCCCACCGCACCCGCCCACATGCCCACCGAGGAAGTGGCGAACGTACAGTAAGTATCTTTGGTTAATCTTCCAGGGGACAGGGGCAGGATGCTTTCCTACAACCCAGCTCACCTGTGCGAGGATGATGCCTCCTCAAATCCTCTTCTCCCCCAGTGATGAGAGGAGCGGCTAGAAGACTGAGGCAGGCTCCTCAGAAGGTAGCGAGGAAGTGTAGAAGCATTTACAGGAGGGCTGAATTGCCCTTGGAGGCTGCACCTTCCCTGTCTTGGAGATGGCGCCACAGCCCTGGCGGCTCCCAAACCAGGGACCCGAGAATGCCTCTTCCAGTCCCTCTCTCTTAAGCCCAGCATCAGACTACAGCCCGGTCCTGGTTTTATGTCTCCCCTCTGTGGCCCCTCAGTGGCCCCTCTGCGCACTTCCTCTCATTTCCACTCCCACCTAGGTTGAGACCTTCATTGTATAGTGTATATTTACTGCACGCAGTATAGTATATATTCATTATGTAGTTTATAGTCCCTGCATATTGTGTATTCATTGCACGTGGTATACTCATTATATGTTGTATATACCTCACATATTGTATAGTCATTGTATTTTGCATATTCATCATATGTTGCACGCTCATATATTGTATATTTACGTGTTGCATATTTGTCCTATGCTGCACATTTGTATACTGTACATGCTCATTGTATGTTGCATGGTCGTCATGTATTCTGTATTTAAACAGTGCATGTTCATTGTATGCTGAACACTCATCATACGTCATATGTTGCATGCTCATTGTATATTGTATATTTATATTTTGCATGCTCATCATATGTTGTACCCATATATTGTATATGTATATGTTGCATATTCATTGCATGTTGCACACTCATCATACATCATATGTTGCATGCTCATTGCATAGTGTATATTACATGCTGTATGTTGATTGTGTGTTGCACGCTCATCGTATATTATATATTTATGTGTTGCATGTTCATTGTATGCGGCACACTCGTCATACATCATATGTTGCATGCTTGTTGTATATTGACTCACATGGATGCAACAGGACTCCTCAGTGTTGTCTTTGTGTCAGGTCTCACCGACTCCAAGTTAGCCTACATTTCTTGCCCTCTTGCAGACTTTCCCATCTCCTACCCCGTTTCACTGTCTTCTTTAGCCCAAGGCTGTGTGTCAGGCCTTGTCCCCAGCTTCCTCTCCTGCCTCTGGCTGTCTTCCCCAATTCCATGTGGCCCTTGACGATGTCCTTTGGTCCCACTCTGCAGGCTTTGCCAGTGCTGCTCTCTCTGTTGGGACCTGCCATTCCTATGCTTGGATCAGCCCCTAGGTACTTTTTGGATTAAGGACTAGCAATTAAGTAGAGGGTAATGGATCACAGAGTGTCTCCGTTGCTGTTTGGGGAGTTTGAACCTAAGTTTGTGAGTGGACCAAGGCTGAGGGAGGGTGGGTGATGGGTCCAGGGTCACACAGTTCACAAAAGGCGAGCTGAGCTCTGACCTCTGACAGCACTGCATCAGTCCTTGACTGTGGGATCGGATTTGCGCCCTGCCCCTCGCTAAGCAGCTAATTGTGCTGGGCCTTGATGGGCCCACTGGGATTTACCTGATCTTCCATGTAGCCTTAATCGTAACTGATTCTCACTTCAGCTCGGCCTTTCTCAGGCAGGCAGGGGGATAGAGATGGACATCTCTTCTGGTTCTGGATAAACTGCCCATGTTCGAGGGTACAGGCTCAGGGTGGAGGGGGCTTCCTCTAGTTCCCTTTTGCTGTGCACTGACCAATGCTTTGGATCCATGACTTTACCCTTCTCTCTGCAGGTTCTCTCCAACACATCACAAGCATGAAGGTGACAAGCTCATACCACATGTGCTTACTCAGCCTCCTACACACATACACACTCGGCACATACTTACACACAGGGCCCACACAAGGCCAACATGCTCACACAGACACATCACCTAAGTGTGGACATGTGCACACACACACACCACACAAAGAACCACTCAGGGCCAATGTGCTCACACAGACACACAACGTAAGTGTGGACATGTGCACATACAAGCACACACATACCACACAAAGAACCACACAGGGCTGGCATGTTCAACTAGCCATACCTTGTAAGTGTGGACATGTGCACACACACACCACACAAAGAACTATGCAAGGCCAACATGTTCACACAAACACATAACATAAGTATGCACATGTGCACACCCCCCACACACCAACACACACACCACACATCACATGTCATGAGACACCCCACATACACAAAACACCACAACACATGCGCTACATATACACCTGCCATACACACCACATACACACACACCTCACATACCCCACCCCACATACCATAGGCACCACACTCATATATACCCTACGTATACCGCGTATCCACACCACACACTACACACTACATATGCCACGCAAACATATAGCATTTATACACACTTCACATTTATCCACCTCACACACCATACCATATGCACACAAAAACCATACATACCCATGTGCACACATACACAGATAAATGATCCACACGTTCCCACACTCTCGCATTTCTCTGGTCCCTCATTGACCTAGGAGACAAGGGGTCCAGTGGCAGGTTTCCAGGGCAGCCTCGGTCCCCAGTCAAGCTCTGTGGTTCTCCTCTTTGTGGCCCGTGATTGGTAGGTGCCAGCCACATCTCAACCTGGAAATAACCAGCTTGTTTTCCTAGGAGACCAATGACCAGATGTCCAGAACATTTCTGTCTCCTGGGAGAGGCGGAGAAGAAGGGAAGTAGGAGCCAGGAAATAGAAACAAGGGCTCAGGGCCACTTGGGAAGTGCTGACAGCAGTCCTGGGGTTCCACTGGGTGTACAGGCATGGCACAGCCCGGAGTCTGATCTGGGCAAGTGCCCGTCCCTTTTTGCTTCCTGGTAACACCAAGCATCGAATTTCCTTCTCTCTACTGGGTAGTGCAGTAGGACACATGGTCATGCATAGTTTAACAAAGGTAGCTTGACAATAGAGGGATTGTGTAGGTGTGTACTTACTGCATGTGTACTTGTCTCCTTCAAGTAAATCCTTGGATATGAAAATACAGTGTGTGTCGGCAGGGCGTGCTGGCTCACAACTGTAATCCCAGCACTTAAGAGGTCAGGGTGGGAGAATTGCTTGAGCCCAGGAGTTCCAGACCAGCCTAGGCAACAGAGTGAGACCCTGTCTCTACAAAATACAAAATAAAAAAATGGCCTGGGTGTAGTGGCGCACACCTATATCTCTAGCTACTCAGGAGGCTGTGGTGGAAGGATTACCTGAGTCCAGGAGGTCGAGGCTGAGGTGAGCTGTGATTGTGTCATGGACTCCAGCCTGGGCAACAAAGTGAGACCTTGACTTGGAAAAAAAAAAAAGAAAAAGAAAGGGGAGAAAAAAAGAAAAGTGCGTTCAGGTGTGTGTCTGAGTGTGTGTGGCGAGTCATCTGTGCATGTGTGTGTCTATTTGGCCATGTGCCAGCATTATTCTGAAAAAATAAATTAAAAAAAGGATTTTACAGTGTGGCGTGGTTGATGACAAAGTTACTACTGGTGAACATTCTGGAATTCATCAGTGTGTCAGCAGTCACTGCATGCACGGTTCCTCGTTTTGTGCATGGCTTGTCCCTCATGTTCTGACTTGACCTGTGATGCTCTGGCATGGGCTGTGGGCCACAGAACACCGCTGGGATACCTATCATCCTCTCTCCCCTCCCTTCCTCCCCTGTTCAGGGAAACCCGGGCCAGGAGCTTCTTCTCAGAGTCAATGGGGATGGGACGAGCTGAAGACTTGACTGAGAGAAGAGGCAGAAGAGTGGCCAGTTAGCCACGAATGAGCTGGGTGTGGGTTTGGAGGTGGGTGTAGAGCTGGCGTCTGGGCTGCGGCCCCCAGAGCAGGCATTTTTGAGAAGTCACAAACCCATGAGAGCTACATGAAAGCAGAGGGCCTAAGGAGCAGGACAGGGACCCTCGTGGGAGCTGGTCTTGTGGAATTCAGTCCCCAAAAGCAGGCACAGAGGGGAAGCTGTGAGGAGGTGAGAGCTGGGCCCTCTGTACCCAGGATATGTTCCTGCTGCTCTCTAAGATCTGCTAAAGAAGAGAAAATGTTGGAACTATTTGCCTGGGAAAGGATGAAAATGAACCTTTGTCCTCTTGAATCGGCTTGCTAGTTGAATCACTCCTCTGCAGCAAACACGGATAAGGAGGAATTCAGATGTGGACAGGTGACTGTTACCCAAGTAGGCACCATGCTTCCTACCTTAGGCAAGTGTGCCAGTGGGATGATGCATGCAAAGAATCTTTTGGAAGGCACAGCACCGACCCGGAGGCAGGGGATTCTCCCACCAAAGTCTGGTCTGCTCGTAGTATCCAGTGCACGGAGCCGGGACCCTCCCTCAGAGCCTGGGCCACCAGATGAGTCCATGACTCAGGCTCATTGTGCTTTTGCTTGTTTTCATGCTATCACCCTCATGTCCTTCCAAGGAAAGCACACTTCTCAGAAAGAGGGAAAACAAACAACTTGCTGTTTACTTGATTTAAAAATTATGTTCGTGAAAACTGCATCTGCATATGGACAGAAATAATCCAGATAAAGAGAAATGTGAATTTTTACCAGAGGATGGGTTTGAGGGTGATTTTGGACTTGGAGTCTCTCTTCCATCTCATGTTGTTTTTTTTCCCAATAAGACAGCTTTATGAAAAATGAAGATATTTTTATAATAGAGAGATAGTTTTCATCAAGTAGAGCTATACAGAAAGGAAGAATCTAAGCACTGGACTTAACAAAATCTTTGGAAAGTTTATATGGAGAAAAAGCCATTCCACATGGCTTGCTGTGTTTGGTGAGTAGATCTACTCGTGGCTGAGCTCCAAGCCTCATTTCCAGGGCAGCCACTGTCTTCAGAAAAGACCAGCCTTTTAGCAGTGAACTAAAATGACTTCCAAGTCCCTGGTGACTGTCTGAGCACCTGGAGCTGGAGTGTTCTCCTGTGAGGAAGATTGAGTTCATGGAAGCGTTTTGGGGCCATCGGGGGACTCCTCTCTGCTGCAGGGAAGCTCCCAGCCAGCTCAGGCCCTGCTCAGTGGCCGTGGGCCCAGGCATGTGCACCCGAAGCCGCCAGGAAGTAGATGCGTCCTTCGCACTCCCCACGGACTCATTCCGGTGGACGGGGTGAATCTGTTTTTAAAATCATACCCACATCATTATTTATTGAAGAGGAAGGGAAGATTTATTATCTCCTCTAAGTGCACGGCCCTAAACATTGTTGGAAGGTATATAATGACTTGAGGAAAAAGCTTCCACACAAGGTGATAGGTTACCTGGGTTGGGGTGGCGGGTGCATGCGGAGTGGGCAGTGAGGAGGAAAAGGAGAAGTATATCGAGGTTGTTTAACCATGCAGGTCAGCTGACACGTGAACCCTCTTGTCACATTGTAGAGGGGCTCTTTCACCTTTAAGTTTGTCCATAAGGCAAGATTTACCCATGAACTATAACTGGTGCTGCAGCTGGAAGAAGCCAACCCTTGTGTACTAGGGGATACATTTCCATGCTATAGGTGGAGAGGCAAGACGGAGTGTACACGAGCATTTGTGTGCGTGTGTGTGGGCTTGCACCTGTGGGTGGGAGACACCGTCTATGACTTCCTCTCGTTAGGATTTTTAATCACTAAGGAAACCACAGGTGGCTCAAAAAAGAAGAAAGATAAAAAATACCAGGGAGATAAACAATGATTGCATCAGTTTTTTAGAAGCACTGTCACAAAATATCACAGACTTTCTCCCAGTTCTAGAGGTTGGAAGTCCAAGATCAAGTTGTCCGCCAGGGCTGGTTTCTCCTGAGTCTTCTCTTCTTGGCTTGCAAATGGTCGCCTTCTGCATGTGCCTCACATGGTGGCCTTCTGTGTGTTTTAATTTTCTCTTCTTATAATGACACTGGCAATATTGGATCAGGGTCCACTTGGAGACCTCATTTTACCTGTCTTAAGCTCCTGTCTCCCAATACATGCTGGAGCTCTGTGGGTTAGGACTTCAACTTATGAATTTTGGGGAAACATGATCCAGCCACAACAATGATTTTAAACCTGTAATTTACAGTAGAATATAAGGAGATGTAGAAATGGAGCATGATACTTGGCCTGGACTAGGTGCCCACAGGATGGTCCACTGCTCTCCACCCTGTGCCCTTTGCTGCATCTCTAGGGAGATTCTCACCGTGGGAAGCAGTGTGGTCTGAGCTGCAGTAGAGTTCAGACTCTGCACTGATTTAGAATTTCTCCACTCCAGCCTCTGAGGTTCTGCATGCAGATAATTTCCCATGTCTTCAGAGAGCCTTTCATGGAACCAGTGCGTCTCTCTCTTTCAGCAGAATCTGAGTTACGGGCTGCCAGCTGAGGATGGACTTTTGTGGTCCTTCAGATTCCTATGGGTATTTTTGACACCTTCACAGGGTGAGAAGGGCCCAGGTTTCATGTTTGTTCAGCCGGGGAAGACCCTGGAAGGGAGGTGGGCCCAGGTCTTCGAATTCCTTCCCTGTTTCTTATCACAGGTCTAGGGGCCTGCAGTGTCCCTCCATTTGGAGAGCATATCTGTCCCACTGTGTAGCACTGATCGGCAGGGAGGCTGCTCAGGCTTGTGAACAGGGAAAGGCTTCCTCTCAGGATTCAAAAATTAGAGGCTCTGTTCCTGTTCCATTCCGTTCTCCATGACACTTTCCACTACTCTTGACATCTTTTCCATATGTCTGTCTGTCTGTCTGCTAACTTGTTAGCTGCCCTGCTCAGAGACTTCCTGTGTAGGTGGGGAAATTTGTGCATCCCGAAACCTGCACCACAGTGCATGACAACCCTGGACTTGTATGTATGCTTGGTCGACAACGAACTCCCTGAATGCAGGAATAACTTACGATTTTTTTCTGTGGTCACTCCCTAGCACGTTGCTAGGCACATCGGAAGCTTTATTGATATATGCTCATTGGATATATGAAGGAATGAATTTTAACCTGAAATTTTGGAAGTTGCAGAAGCCTTCTGCTCCTTTCTCCTGACAACTGTGGAAATCTCTACAATGTCCCCGACTGCATCTCTTTGAAGACTCCCAGGGGTGAGGTGCTCACTCTCACAGCAGCAATTTCCCTGCTGAGAAATGGACAGTTAACACTTTTTAAAAAAGATGCAGCTGCATTCTGGCTCCTTCTTATGTTTGCCCTGTGATCTCAGTCCTGGACAGGACCTCGGAGACCTCTCACCCAGGGATCCTCAGAAGGGGAGGAAAATGCCTTCTGGGTAGAGACAGGTGAAGCAGAGATGTTGAGGATCATTGGAGAAAACATATGCACTATTATATATTTGAGAAGAAAATCCCCATTGTTTTTGTAATAAAACTACTGGTATTCAGGGAAGATGGACTACACGTGACGGGGGAGGGGATGATGACCAGGCAAGGTGGTGAGTAGACTTCTCGAAGTTAACTGGTTATGTTGTTTGAGATTTGAACAACATGAATGTATTGCCTTTCCAGAGCAAAAATTAAATGAAATGTTAGAAGCTGGAAAAGTGAAACCAAAGGAGATATTTGGCTTGGTTGGGACAAGACATAATGATTCCAACACCTTGTTATCCCATTCCCCATCAAACTTCTCTCTTCTCTCTGGTGCCAAAAGATGGTGTGTTTTAACAAAGGTCAACAAACGCTCAGGTAATTGGCCCATCTTTACTGTGAAGCACAGAGAGGTCAAGGGTCATGTCCAGTTATCCAACAAGTCAGCTCAGTTTCTCCCTGTTTAGAAACTCAGCTAGCAGATGAGTTTGGTAGAAACCCTTCTGGCCTGAACATTAAGCTAGTGATGTCTGCTGACCCCTTCATCTGGATTTTTATGTCACTAACTTGGGCTGACATTAACATAGCGGCACTGCCTTACAGCTATTGACAGTGACATTTAAGCATTTTGCTTCCCTTCTCTGAGCCTTAGTCTCACTTACAAAAACAACACACAAGCCAATATCTTGTGAATACATGAAAAGGTGCTCAACTTCATTGCCTCATAAATGCAAACCAGAACAAGATGCCGTTTTTTCTCCACCAATGATATTGGCAAAGATGAACAGGTTTAATCATTTGCAATGAGACTAGGGTGTGTAGGAACAGAGCTCTCAAGCACTGTTGGTGGTAGCATAAATTGGACCAGATTTAACATTATTTGGTGGCAATTTTGTGTTATGTGTCAACATCCTACTGATTCCTTTTCTTTTCTTTTTTTTAGATTAGAAAATATAGTTTATTTAGAAAGTAAATTAGAGAGACAGGGAGCGAGAGAGAGAGAGAGAGAAGCAGAGAGAAAGAGGTGATTCACCTCCCCAAGGTAGGGAAGGGGGCCAAGACTTGAGAAAACACGGCCTGGCCATAGCTCAAAGAGCACATGCCCACATCATAGCTTAGCAAGGCAATGGCCCCCACTGACTCTTGACATCTCTTCCATGTCTGTCTGTCTGCTGACTGGTTAGCCATCTTGCTCAGGGACTCCCTATGAGAGTGTACCAGTCTTACCGTGTGGTACCAGATAAGCAGGGGTGTTCATCAACTGCATGTATCTTGAGGTCTCCAATTCTATTAGGAATTTGCCCTTCAGATATCCCCTACCGGTGCAAGCAAAGCTATGTGAGCAAGGTTGCTCACTGCAGGAAGATTTGTAGTGGTGATAAACTAGAAGCTTGGTAAGTAAATTATGATACATCTGTATAATGGAATCTTATATGGCCATTTAAGTGAATGAGGCAGACTTTGTATGAAAAGCACACCATTTTATGTTATTAAATTAAAACAAAAATGCAAAAACTTTTGATGATGCCATACAGTTTTTTTTTTGTTTGTTTTACAAAAATATGTTTGAATGTGTTTGTGTAGATGGGAAATTTCTGGACAGATGCATTGACAATCCCTCTGGTGAGCGGATGGGGGTATTAAATGGTCGGAAAATGAACTTGAGATGGTATAACCTTTTGTAGTGATCGATTTCAGTCACTATGGGCATGTGAGTTTCGTTTTAGAAAGGCAGCCTCTCCCTCCAACAAAAACCTAACCCTTCATAGGTCATTGTGAAAATCAAATTGTATAACTCAATTCAATTCAATCAACTTTTATTCAGCACTGATTATGTTCCAGTCACTGGCTAATGCATATAAAAATGGCTTCACAAACTGTTAAACACCATAAAATCCAAGAGCAAATCACTTATTTCAGATAGTACAGCTAATTAACCAAATATTTATAAGAACCAGCTTCCACTTATAAGACAGAACCCTTCAAAACGGCAAGATTTGTTGCAAATGAGCAGTCATTGTTTTGTTAAGATTTCAACAATACAGAATCACCCTATAACCTTAAAAAGCACACATATAACAACTCCCTCCAAATCCTCCCAGAAAGCCAAAATGTGGTGTGAAGATAATTGAAGACTTGGGATAGATACTATGTATCATCTGTTCTGTGACTGTGGAGATCAATGGTGGGGGAGGATTTGAATGCTCTTGCATGGCCATTTAAAGAGTAGGCTTCCAGGTTCGCTTTCTCTATGTGACATTAGATCCCTTTCATTCTCTGATGCATCCTTGCTGTGACGTCTTGGCTTGCAGATGTTGAAAGATGTCATAATATTCGGCTATTTCATTTAAAAACATCTGCTCTGAGCACCCAGCACCTTCTAATTACAGTCTGTCAGGGGTAACGATTTCCCCTCGTGCTTTGGTATTATCAGGTGGCCCCTTTTTACTTGAGAGTTATACTGTACCCAACTGATTGACAGTTTTCTATGAACTTCCTCTTGAGTTGTAGGGAATGGGCTATGCATGTATCTTGATGATCCTATGAGGCTGTGGCCAGCCCATTTTTCAAAATCATTTGCCATATCAACATGAACCAATAGAGAATGAGCCATCCTTGCCCTCCAGGGGCTGTTCTTATTAGGTAGAAAAGGAGGTAGCTTCTTGGAATAAAAAAGGCATCACCCTGCCATTTGGTATAGTACTGTTGCCCTTTCTTCAATTCCAATGTGACAAGCAGCATGGTCAGTGTTCTGTGCAGCTTGGGGGCAGCAAAACAGGGCTGCCCTGGGACCAGGGAAGGTGACTGAGATCGGCCTCACCAGTGCCTTCCCTGAGGAGGCAGACCCCGAGCTGCATGAAAATCCCAATTTTACTGCTTAGCACTGATAAGATGGTCCACGCAGCCTCTCTGTGCTTTAGCTTCTCATCTGTGAAATGGGAATAACATCAGTGAGTCACCCAGTGCATTAGTACAGGAAGAGGGCTCCCAGCAGCACACAGGACACTAAGAAGTTGTTTAATAAATAGAATCAGGGACTAGACTCAGGGAGAGGGGAGCAAGAGGGTATAGAAGCTGGAAGGGAATCTGGAGCATTCTTTCTGCCTCACTTTAGACTGTCTAGAGTCACCTTCGGGGTTGCCAAAGTGTTCTGGTTGAAACTTTTTGGTGGCTTTTGATCTTCTGAGGGCCTGGGGGACTTGATGGGGCCAGTGGGGTCAGCATGGAGCCTGGGTGGAGGAGGTGGGCTGTTCAGGGTATGCTTCAAGGGTGGGGGCCTGAGACTCCCCCAGGCAGACTGGGGTCAAACCAGGATATGCCGTTTATTAGCTTCCTGCCTGCCACCTGGGTCCTAGTTTCCAAAGCTGTAGGGTGGGAATGACTTTACATCAAGTCGTTCTGAGGACTGGAGAGACTGGACATACATTATTTAGTGCAGTGGCTCAACTGGTATTTCTTACTGAGATGTTGGATATGTGATATGTGCACCAGAGCTCTAGACTGAAGTCCTGCCTAGGGAAGGGGACAAGAGGTCCAGAGGGCTTCATCTGGCTGTACCCGGGCCCTGAAGCACCAAGGTTTGGGGTAAATCCCTAGGCATAGTGCGATGGCCCTCACAGTCGGGGGTCCTGATATGGTCTGCTGTGGCCATCGCAGATTAGCTTGGGGGCTGTTGGAAGAAGGCTGGTGGGAGATAAATGAGTTGGGAACCGAGGTGACAGGACAAATCTGAGAGTCACTGCTGCAGGAGATCCAACCACTTTTGCAGAATGGAAGAGGGACTCAGCAGTCATTTCAGGCCATCAGGACTGGGGCATTGAAGGCTGGTGCTATTGAGGTGGCCACAGTTTACATCCTACCTGGCGTCTTTCTAAGATGTAGGGCTATGTAGGGGAAAGGTGAGGGTCCTCAGCCCCACATGGGTGAAAAGTCCACCCTACAAAAAGGCCTGGGTGGAGGGAAGGTGGGCATGGGAGCTTGAGTGCTCACCCCCAGGCCGGGCGTGGTGGCTCAAGTCTGTAACCCCAGCACTTTGGGAGGCCGAGACAAGAGGATTGCCTGAGCCCAGGGGTTTGAGACTAGCCTGGGCAGCTTGGTTGAGAACTCATCTTTACAATAAATCAAGAAGAATTAGTTGGGCATGGTGACACATGCCTGTAGTCCCAGTGACTTGGAAGGTTGAGGTGGAAGGATCACCTGAGCCCACCAGGTTGAGGCTGTGGTGGCCCTGAGCATGCCACTGCATTCCAACCTGGGTGAAAGAGTGAGATTCTGACTCAAAAAACAAAACAAAACAAAAAACACCTACATCCAAGGCCTCAGAGGGTCAGATGTGAAGTTGGTTCTTCCAGTTGGGCTGGGCCAATGCTCATTTGTACCTTAGCCTGAAGCTCTGCCCAGTAGTTTTTATTCCTAACCCCTGGCTGGGGAAGTGACCATGCTTGGGTGACTAGGGAGCTCAGGGGCCTTCAGACTCAAATGCAAAGTCCTGCTTCAGAAGCATGTTGCTTGCACAGCAGATCTTAAGCTCCCGATTTGCTTTTATCCCTTGTTTTTCTCACTTTAAAGCAAATGTGTAGACTTGGAATGTTTTTGACCAACCAAACTCCAGTTTTCGGGGTTGTTTGCAAACCTATCCCAAATTTGGGGCTGTTTTAAGATCTGAAGGTTGCAATCTTGACCTTGTCTTGGTTTGGAATGAGCTGTCCTGGCTCCTGAGGCATGACCTGACCTGGGATACCCCTGTGAGAACCCGTCCTGGCTGGGTACCACCCAACCCACCTCTGTCTGGGAGTGCCTGTGCCATCCCCCCTGCTTTTGGTGTGACTGAGCACTCAGTGGCCTCAGCCCCTTCATCACCTTGAACTTCTACTGCTGCAGTCCCCAACCTTTTTTGGCATCAGGGATTGGTTTTGTGGAAGACAATTTTTCCTGGAGCAAGGGGGATGTGCAGGCAAACCTCGCTGATAATGTTAATCTGTATTTGCAGCTGCTCCCCATTGCTAGCATCACTGCCTCAGCTCCACCTCAAATCCTCAGGCATTAGATTCTCATAAGGAGCATGCAACCTATATCCCTTGCATGCGTAGTTCACAATAGGGTTCACGTTCCTTTGAAATGCCCCTGCTGATCTGACAGGAGGTGGAGCGCAGGCAGTAATGTGAGCGATGGGGAGCAGCTGTAAAAACAGATGAAGCTTTGCTTGCCACCTGCTGTTCCAGTCCATGACCTGGGGGTTGGGGGCCCACAGCGTTCGCTCCCTGTGGCTGCTGGAGAATGAAATGAACCAGTCAGAACCCCTTTGGCTTTGTACCCACTGTTCCATCTTCTGGCTCCAAGCCGACTCCTGACTCCTAGACCTGGCGTTGGGACCTCTTTGGTTCATCCAGATATACTCCAGCCTCCCCAGGGATCAAATGTGAGTTCCATGTTAGGAAGAGGCTGGCAAAGCCCAGTGGACATCTAGATGGATGGAGACTCTGAGAGCTGCCAACGCTTCTCTCAGGGCCCAGAATCTTCTCTTGCTCTTCTAGGCAGAAAGAGGGTAGAGGGGTTGAGGGGAGGTTCCCTGGGAGCCCCTGGGAGTCCCTGGGAGCTGTGGCCTGATGGCAGATATCTCAGAGGTATCTGGTGTTATTTGGGTGTTGTGGGAATCTCACTGTTCACAGGGTGCCCTTCACCGGGTGACCTTTTCTTCCGTGTCTGAGCAGGATGGCTTCTCAAATGTCAAGAACTTTAATTTTCACTTAGCAACGTCCCTGTGAAGTGACTTACAGCCACCTTGGAAGTGGAAAGTTCAGGCATTTCTGAGTGGTCTGAATCATAATATTTAAAAAAGGATCCTAAAACAAAATGGAAAAGACCCTAGAAAACCCACACTTTCACAGATCCCTAAACCCAGTCATGCTTCTGCTTCCTCGAGAAATTGACGGGGTTTCAAGCTCTTGTTGCATTTCAGGTGCTCTGGCCACACTGGGAGGTCATGGCAATGGTGAATGGATCACTCAGATCCCAAATGGATCAGGGAAGCTGCAGCTTCCTGAGGACCGTTGGACACTCACCTGCCCACCCTGCAGGACTGTTCCCCTTCCCCCACTCAGGGGTACTTGCTGCTGTTTCTCTCCTAGGCTATCACTGTGAGCTACCAGATTCTCCCCTCAGGCCCATTTTGGCTTGTCACTTGTCCATACTTAACCAGGTGAGACAATGTCATCCTGCCTTCTCAACAAGCTCCCAAGACGGGGACTATATGATACCAGACAAGCCTGGTGTTTGAATCCTGGCTCTGCAACTTCCATGCAAAAGTGACTTGTTTTCCGATTGTCAATGGTCTTACCCATAAAATGAGTTAAAAATACATTTTAAGTCATGTAGGGTTCTTGTAAAGATCAAATGAAGTGATGTGTGAGGCATATTTAACACCGCAGCCAACACTGGCTGAGTGGTTCCCATGTGCTGGTTGTAAGCACATCTAAGCACCACATGGACACATTCAGTCTCCTCTAAAAGCCCTATCAGGTAGGTATTATAATTCTCTTTTAAAAATATAGTTCTCTTAAAGATAGTTCTCTTTAAAAAATATTTTCCAAAAATAATATTATTGAGATAAACTTACATACCATACAATTAATCCATTTAAGGTATGCACCCCATTGCTTCTTTGTGGTAAAATAGTTATTAACATAAAATCTGCCATTTTAAGTGTACAACCCAGTAACATTAATTGTATTCACAAGGTTGTGTGACCATCGCCACTGTTGACTTCCAGAATGTTTTCTCCCCTGCCAAATAGAGATGCTGTAACCATTCAGTATATTATCCCCATTTTGTAGATGAGAAAACCAAAGCACAGAAAAATGAGAAAACCTGTCCGAGGTTACACAACAAATATGGGACAGAGCCAGGGTGTGAGCTCAGATAATTTGGTTCAGGGCTTGTGTGCTTGATGCCCTCATAGAGTTGGGTTTCCCATAATCTCAGTAATAGTGATTACTGAGAGCCCATTCTGTGCCAAGCACTTTTGTCCAGTCGTTATAACAAGTCTGCAAGACAGATATTCTTGTTCCCATTTCATAGCTAAAAAACTGAGACTCAAGGAAGTTAGACGACTCTCTCAAGATCATCACTATGGCATGTGGGCCAAGTTCACATTCTTGGCACCTTGCTGCATACCATGTCATAAAACCAATAGTGATGCAGAGCTTTCCTGGTGTCCAGTCTACGGAGCACACAATAGGTGCACAAAATGCAAACTGACATGCCCTTCAAGATGCAGGGCAAGCCCAGCAGTTCTGGAGTCCTCAGCAGATGCTGCAGATAAGAGACAGCCTCTCCATCCAGCCTGGGGGGAATGTTTATCCTCAGAGCCAGGGCCCTGGGTGGTCCTGTTCTGGGCCTCTCTGCTGTAGAGTAATCCTGGATCCCGAAGCTCCGTGAAATTCTGCAGTGGAAAGCGTGATATGAAGCAGGACCACAGAGGAGTGCCCTTTTATACCATCAGACAAATATTTCTTCAGGACCCCCAAGGGCCCTGCCATGAGTGGGTCACAGGGAGCTGCCAGAAGTCCAACTCTAGGATTAGATGTATGTACCGATTGTGCGGGGGTTGGGGGTAGGGTTGTCAAAAGAGAGAAAGATTATATCCAGGCCCAGGATTAATGAAATGTCTGAAGCAATGATATGGACTTTAAAGAGGCGATTGTGACAGGTGCATGCCTGGAGGTGGAATGAAGCGCGTGCCCAGAGGCGAGTTGTTCAGAATGAGGATAGCCCTGTGGCTGGGGGCGTGTTTAAGGGGCCGTGGGCGTGGCCTCAGGGCGGGGCTTCTTCCCACTCTCGCGCCGCACACCCCTTCCTGGAGCTTGGACTGCGTGCGGCCCAGAAGAGGAACCTGCTGCAGGCGCCGATTCTGGCAGGGGAGGAAAACCTGTTTTTCTGACCCAGCCCGGAAATGCTGGTGCAGGTGGTCTCTGAATGAGGGTTCCTCTTTGTCTCTCATGTCTGGAAGGGGAATTCAGCAAGGACTCCAGTCTGGAGCTCTGACCCCAACTTCCTCAATCCAGACACTCAGAGAGGGCAGTCTATGTAAGCCATCCGCCAGGTCTCTCGGGAGTGCCAGGTCCTGCGGGTGCACACGGTGGGTGGGGGTGTGGGGGTTGTCTCATTCTGCTTGGAGCCCTCTATTGCCTGGCAACATGGCCACTCGCATGCCCTCTGTGCCTTCCAGACCTGGATTGGTCATCGCTCTGCATCAGGTCTCTCGTAATTACAACTTTCTCTGCACTTGTCTGGTCAATGAGCTCCTGGTCACCCTGGACCCCAGCATGGGGCCTGGCACTTGGTGAGAGTTCAGTACATGCTTATGAAGTGAATACATGTGTGTAGGATGCCAGTCTTCTCCCCTGAGAAGGGCTTGGGCAGAGATGGCCCTTTTTCCCCCAGGAGCAACCTGGCCTTGCCTGACCAGACCTGGCTGCGCAATTCTCAGGTTACTTCTCCTGGAAGGAAGGGGGATGCCTCCTTCCACCTGGGGACCCTGAGCTTTTTTTCCCTTAGGCCCTGGGCTGCAAGGCACCCACACAAGTGTCCACAGGTGCCCTTCCCATGCTAGATGAGGAACAGACCCATAGAGGGAAGGAGTGGAGGAAGAACAGGAGCACTGGTGGATGAAAGGCCCTCTTTCCTGCAGAAGGCTGTCCCACAGGAAGCCCTAGGTGCTTGTGCCCAGATCTCTGAGGCAGCTCTGACCCTAGTTTCTCTGGGTTTTCAGGCTGGTGTACCTGCTCCTGCCTTCAGAATGGGCCCTGTGTACATGACTGGAATCTGTGACCGGGGCAGTGTCTGAGTGATGTGAAAAAAGCGGCCTCTTCAACATTCCTGGAAAATGGTCTCAGTTCCCTGGAAGAACAGACAGAGGATCCCAGTTTCTCACTCGAAGCCTGTGGACCACTGTCGTCAGCAATTGGTACATTCCAAAGTACAGTGAGGGTCTTCTTGAGGAACTCTTGGAGCTGGGCCTTAGCTGAGGCTTAAATTGGAGTTCTCACACTACAGTGTTTCCTGTGGCCAGCCCTCTGATCATGACCACCCCTCTCCCCTGTTTTGTGCTGTCTTTTCTTGCTGCCTCCTGGTCAAGTCCAGGCTTAGCAGGGAGGGACTTCAAGGTTAAGGTGGGGGGGCTGGTGGCCTTGGTGTCTTTAGGCAGCTGCCCTGCTCTCTGGGATTTATTTTGCATCAGAAAGAGCAGGTGGGCCCCTTTTCTTGAAGTGTTAGGATGAGAAGCAAAAAGGATGAGCCCTCCCATGCAGTTTGGTGCTCCTATTTTAAAGTGAGGAGAAACAAAAGGTATTTAAAGAAATAAAATCTAGTCAGAGTCATGAGTGTCAGACTTTGAAGGCACCTTGGTGATCAGCTGGCCCAATGCCCTCAGTAGAACAGTGGAACAAACTGAGGCTCTGAGAAATTCAAGAGTCTGCTGGAGGTCCCAGAACCAGGCCTGGAAACTCTCTGAAGTTCAGTGCAATGCCTGCAATAGTGGAAGGAGTCCCTTCAGCAAATCCAGCAGGCTTGAGCCCAGTTTCCAAGTGGGCCACAAAAACCGGAGTACTGCCTGCCTCTTCCCCAAAGCTCCCAGGGCCAGTGCTGCTGTGATGACATATTCAACATAATACTCATAGGATGTACAGGTCATGAGTCAGCGCTGGGTCCCTGTGCCCTAGCTCTGGCAGTGGGCTCTGGCTGCCCAGACATCCCTAGACCTGTCCTCTCTCCAACCCCCTTCCTCCCTGCAGTGCCCCTGGCCTTGGTGTTATCTATGCTTCCCCTCAGGGTGTCCTCATCCTGGAGGGTGATCTGATAAGCCAGTCTCTCAGAACTCAGGGCTGCAACGTGCCTCAGGGACACTTCATCAGAGCCCTTGGTCAAAATACCAGCCCCTGGAGGAGGTGGCCATGGTGGGGCCCAGGAGAGGCACCTGGGTTCTCGTCCATATGAATCAGCAGGTCTCTGGCCCTGGTTTCTGCATCTGGCTGTACTGAAGCTTCCGGTTTTGTGTTTGCCCTCCTTCCTGTGTTCTGTGCTCGAAGAGCTAGGGAGTGTCTCCCCACTGCTTCTCCTCACATTCTTTCCTGCTCCTCCTGGCATCCAGATCATGAAGCACAGCCCCAGCTGCTGACTTGTCCACAGAGGCTCTGTCCTTTCCAGAAGAATCCTTGGACCTGAAGAATCTACTCACCTAGCCGTCTGTCCCCCATCCTGCTGGGAGTCCCTGTCCTCGCTGGAGCTGATCTCCCTGGGCCCTTGTCTTCACTGCCACAGCTCTTGGGAGCCCCTCTCCCTCCCTTCCCAAAGGGGAACGCCTCAAGCCCCACCATGGTGACCGCAGGGTAGCTCTGTTCTTCCTGCCTCAGCAGCGCTTTTCACCTCCAACCAGTCAGCAAATTCACCTCGGTTTGACTGGCCCGTTGCTCCAGCTGAGGCAGGCATGGCTACCCATGCATCTGCTCCCGTGTAACCTGCAGCCTTGTCCTCTAAGGACAGGCTGTGAGGATGTTCTCACTGGCTCCATTCTCGCACTTAAAGGGCAGTAAGGGCCGTGGAACCCCCCCGGATTTGACACATTGAAGGTCTCCCCCAGGGAGCTTTGCGGAAAATGTCTGATTTTCACATGATCACAGAGCAAAATAAAGCCGAATGGTTTCCTACCATATGCCACTAGTTTCATGTTCTAAGTTCATATTTTGTCTTATGGAAAGTATTTGACGGTGCCTCTAAGGGAATCCGAGAGCCTGCCTTGCGGATGGTGCCGATGAGACTTGCTGGATGATCTGTGCAAAGCTGCCTGCTCACCCTTTCCCCACCTCTCCGACTTCCCTGAAAGTGGAGACATTTAAAGTAACAGATTCTTTTTTTTAAGCCTACTTTGCTAAGTTGCAGAGTTTTGCTTTCCAAGTACAGATGATTGACTCGGGAGTTCAATCACTTATTCATGAAATAAGGCAAATTTATTGAACACCTACTATGTGCCAGGTAGCCTGTAGGGTACAACGGTGCACAAGAGTGGCACGACCCAGTTCTCATGGGATTATCAGTCTTTCTGAGCCTCAGTGCTCTATCTACAAGATGGATATAGGAATTCCTGCCTCACTGAGTGTGCCTGGCATATAGCAGGTGCCCAACAAATGGCAGCTATCCTTACTGCTGTTTTCTAGGCTATGGACTGTCTTCTTTCTTCTTACTGTGGAAATTGTCTGAGAAGGCTGAACTGTTTGTCAGCTCTTGAGTCAACTGGCCGTCCTGAGTGCTTGACGTTCTTGGCCAATTGGCTCCCGGAACATGCCTGGCTATGGGCCGGCTGAGTGTCTCGGCGACCCGGAGCCCGGGCCACAGCTATGTCCTGTTCTAATTTCTGCTTCTCTCTCTATGCTTTGTAATTGGGCCACTCTTTCAGACAGCTCCAGCGGTTAATGACCTTGAGAAGCAATCCCGGCCGGAATACTGAATCCTGTTCTTTTGAAGTTCCCCCCTTTCTTTGTGGGTCTAAACGTGTTTGTGTTTTCCCCTCGTGGGCATGCCTGCTCCTCAGCTTTGATGCTGCCTCTGTAACAACAGGGTTTAGAATTATTAATTCCTCTGCACAGTAAGGTGCAGTTTTATTACACAAAAAGGGAGAAATATAATTGCTATCTTGAGTAATCATTTTCCGAAGGCTGAAAGTGTAACCTTTAATTAATATTTCATCTGCAGCTGGGGTGGGTAACTTGAATATGCCCTAAAAATATTGCTGTCCCCATGCATGGAGAGATCATGAACTGTGAGACGTGGAGCCAGAGTGTACTAGTCAATGGTTTGCAATTATTTCTAAAATTAAAAATATTTAACCCATAATAAGATGGAGAGAGAGAGGCTTGTGGACATGCAGCTCTCTCTTGAGTGGGACAGAGGTGCGAATCCAGGCATAATCCATCTCAGCTACCTACACCGAGGGAGTCAACTCACCTTCCCGAGGAATGAATCTGGGCACAGGCACGTCCGACAGGCACTGTGTCGGTCAGATTTTGGACTTCTACAGGTCACTGGGTTTAAGGATGGGGAGGTGGGAAGTCCTGTCTTTGATGTTTCCTGGGGAGCAGGGCACTTTAGATGTTCAAAGTGCTTTCTGGGAGAGGGCCAAAGGGTGTTCCCTGGGAACCCAAGAGACAAGTGCTCTGGGGCAGGAAGGAGGACAGGTGAGGGCCTGGCAGGGGAGGGCAGGAGGGGACTGGCCAAGGGTGTGGAGAAATGGAGCTGTGGATCCTTTGGTGATTGACAATGATTCTGGGTGACCCGCATCCCAAACTTGGAGATTCCACTGCATAGGATCATAGGGCTGGCTCTGGGTAGGGGACAACGGTCCTTAATGATGCACATGTCCATCTGCACAGCTTTTCATAGTCTGCCCATCTTTTCATGGATGTGTGCTCATCTGGTCATGCTAACAGCCCTCTGAGACCTGTGTGTTCACAACATCGGCCACTGCAGGCATCTCTTGAGCTCTTATCATAAGCTGTGCTCGGCCCTGGTTCTACGGGCTCCATCCCACAGATCCTCCCAAAACCCAGGAGGAAGGAGATGTATCCTTACAGATGAGGAAACCGGCAGCATTTGGCTGAAGTCATTGGTTTGCCAAGGCCACGCGGTAGTAGGCGAGCTGGGACAAGACTTCAGTGGCCTGGTCATGTTGTGAGGACTGTGTGGGACGGTCTGCTTGGTGATTCCTGTGGGACAGATGCGTGAGGCCCACTATGCCCTCCTTGACCTCTCTGGATTTCCTCTGGGATCCACAGGAGTCCTGACCCTGAACCTAGGATACATCCATGCAAAGGGGCAGATCCCTGAATGTTATCAACACCATAGGGTTATTGAAAATATTCCTGCTCGCAGGACCCTGGAGTTGCTGTTTCTGTGTTTTTGCACTTAACACGTTTTTCTTGAAAAAACAATGACCAATAGGTTTATTGCCAAGTTATTGATCACAAAGGGGGTTGTCTCAATTATTAATCATCTTGAGATTTCTAGACGTGTTCAACAGCCCTGGTGCCATCAGGAATATCCTTTTCAGAGAGAAAGAACACTAGATTTGTAAACGGCCACAGCCCCACCCCCACCTGCCCCTCAGGATTGGGTTGGTGGCATGTGGAGTCTGGAGAGGAGTGAGGGTTTGATTCGCTTTTCTTTTTTCTCTTTGGAGAGAAGAGTGTTCTGTGCCATGTAGAAGGAAGCAAGGAAGAACAGGTCACTGGAGACAGCCCTGCGATTTCACACGCTGTGTCTCATTTGGTGTCATGGCTGCCCTGCTGTTCTGTATTCCTGTCGTTCCCATTTTATATAAGAGAAAACTGAGTCCTGAGAGACGAGATAACCAGCCAAGGCACTACAGGGAGCTGGGCTGGAACCCAGGAGAAAGCCAACCTCCCAGGACAGGGAGTGGCACTTGTCTCCTCGGCTGGACACTAAGACCACCCTCCCCTCTTTATATTTATGTGGTCTGCTTTTGCCAGCTTTATATCAGCTCATAGGACCTCTCCTAAGAGGTTTAATGAGAGGGACTTCATTTTATTTCTCCCTCTACTCATTCCTTTAAAAAAATTATAGCCGGGCTCGGTGGCTCAGCCTGTAATCCCTCGCCTTTGGGAGGCTGAGGTGAGTGGATTGCCTGAGTCCGCGGGTTCGAGACCCGCCTGGGCAAGCGAGACCTCATCTCTACAATAAATCAAAAAAATTAGCCGGGCGTGGTAGCGCGCGCCTGTAGTTCCAGTTACTTGGAAGGTTGAGGCGGAAGGATCGCCGGACCCCAGAGGGT